>JBBGZY010002286.1:1442500-1470000 GCA_037952925.1 Lithobates clamitans | reverse complement strand
CATGTGCCCTGATGTGCCCTGATCTGCTATGTGCCCTGATGTGCTATGTGCCCTGATGTGCTATGTGCCCTGATGTGCCCCATGCCCTGATGTGCCCCATGCCCTGATGTGCCCTGATGTGCCCCATGCCCTGATGTGCTATGTGCCCTGATGTGCCCCGTGCCCTGATGCGCCCTAAGCCCTGATGTGTCTTGTGCCCCATTGGCCTGTGCCCTGATGTGCTGTGCCCCGATGTGCTGTGCCCTGATGTGCTGTGCCCTGATGTTCCCTGTGCCCCGATGTCCTGTGCCCTGATGTGCTGTGCCCCAGTGTGCTGTGCCTCAATGTCGTGTGCCCTGATGTACTGTGACCTGTGCCCTGATGTGGCCTGATGTCCTGCATCCTGATGTGCTGTGTCCTGATGTGCTGTGCCCTGTACCCTGATGTTTTGTGCCCTAATGTGCCTTGTACTCTGATGTGCTGTGCTGTGTACCCTGATGTGGCCTGGTCAATTTTCAGATATATATCCCATAGTTTGTGGACTTTTGTAAGTTTCACACAGACTAAATAATATACACAGATTTGGGTTATTTTTACCAAAGAAATGTAGCAGAATACATTTTATCCTAAATTTATGAAGAAAGATTATTTATTGTCAAAATATTATAAAAGAAACAAAAATTATTTCACAGCCGTCGCTGCCAGCTTTTAGTTTTTTTTTTTTTAAAGCAGATCCCCTCAAGAATCTGCTTTGTATTTTGGGGGACATTTAGGGGGGTATGTTGGCTGTTTTTTTTTTTTTTATCTATTTATTTATTTTGAACCAAACAATCAAAGTGATTTGCCACAAACCTAAGCTGTATCATTTTTTCTTTTTAAATGTTATTTTTTTCTGTAGCACATCCTACACCATGAATGGAGAAAAATGTCCCCCCAAAATTGGTGGTCAGTGGGAAGAATGTCCCTTACATTGGTGATCAGTGGGAAGAATGTTCCTTACATTGGTGATCAGTGGGAAGAATGTTCCTTACATTGGTGATCAGTGAGAAGAATGTTCCTTACATTGGTGATCAGTGAGAAGAATGTTCCTTACATTGGTGATCAGTGAGAAGAATGTTCCATACACTGGAGGTCAGTGGGAAGAATGTTCCTTACATTGGTGATCAGTGAGAAGAATGTTCCTTACATTGGTGATCAGTGAGAAGAATTCTCCTTACATTGGTGATCAGTGAGAAGAATGTTCCTTACATTGGTGATCAGTGGGAAGAATGCTCCTTACATTGGTGATCAGTGAGAAGAATGTTCCTTACATTGGAGGTCAGTGAGAAGAATGCTCCTTACATTGGTGATCAGTGAGAAGAATGTTCCTTACATTGGTTATCAGTGAGAAGAATGTTCCTTACATTGGTGATCAGTGAGAAGAATGTTCCTTACATTGGTGATCAGTGAGAAGAATGTTCCTTACATTGGTGATCAGTGGGAAGAATGCTCCTTACATTGGTGATCAGTGAGAAGAATGTTCCATACACTGGAGGTCAGTGGGAAGAATGTTCCTTACATTGGTGATCAGTGAGAAGAATGTTCCTTACATTGGTGATCAGTGAGAAGAATTCTCCTTACATTGGTGATCAGTGAGAAGAATGTTCCTTACATTGGTGATCAGTGGGAAGAATGCTCCTTACATTGGTGATCAGTGAGAAGAATGTTCCTTACATTGGAGGTCAGTGAGAAGAATGCTCCTTACATTGGTGATCAGTGAGAAGAATGTTCCTTACATTGGTTATCAGTGAGAAGAATGTTCCTTACATTGGTGATCAGTGAGAAGAATGTTCCTTACATTGGTGATCAGTGAGAAGAATGTTCCTTACATTGGTGATCAGTGAGAAGAATGTTCCTTACATTGGTGATCAGTGAGAAGAATGTTCCTTACATTGGAGGTCAGTGAGAAGAATGCTCCTTACATTGGTGATCAGTGAGAAGAATGTTCCTTACATTGGTTATCAGTGAGAAGAATGTTCCTTACATTGGTGATCAGTGAGAAGAATGTTCCTTACATTGGTGATCAGTGAGAAGAATGTTCCTTACATTGGTGATCAGTGAGAAGAATGTTCCTTACATTGGTGATCAGTGAGAAGAATGTTCCTTACATTGGTGATCATTGAGAAGAATGTTCCTTACATTGGTGATCAGTGAGAAGAATGTTCCTTACATTGGTGATCATTGAGAAGAATGTTCCTTACATTGGTGATCAGTGAGAAGAATGCTCCTTACATTGGTGATCAGTGGGAAGAATGTTCTTACATTGGTGATCAGTGGGAAGAATGTCCCTTACATTGGTGATCAGTGAGAAGAATGTTCCTTACATTGGTGATCAGTGAGAAGAATGTTCCTTACATTGGAGGTCAGTGAGAAGAATGCTCCTTACATTGGTGATCAGTGAGAAGAATGTTCCTTACATTGGTGATCAGTGAGAAGAATGTTCCTTACATTGGTGATCAGTGAGAAGAATGTTCCTTACATTGGTGATCAGTGAGAAGAATGCTCCTTACATTGGTGATCAGTGGGAAGAATGTTCTTACATTGGTGATCAGTGGGAAGAATGTCCCTTACATTGGTGATCAGTGAGAAGAATGCTCCTTACATTGGTGATCAGTGAGAAGAATGTTCCTTACATTGGTGATCAGTGGGAAGAATGTTCCTTACATTGGTGATCAGTGGGAAGAATGTTCCTTACATTGGTGATCAGTGGGAAGAATGTTCCTTACATTGGTGATCAGTGGGAAGAATGTTCCTTACATTGGTGATCAGTGAGAAGAATGTTCTTACATTGGTGATCAGTGGGAAGAATGTTCCTTACATTGGTAATCAGTGAGAAGAATGTCCCTTACATTGGTGATCAGTGAGAAGAATGTCCCTTACATTGGTGATCAGTGGGAAGAATGCTCCTTACATTGGTGATCAGTGAGAAGAATGTTCCATACATTGGAGGTCAGTGGGAAGAATGTTCCTTACATTGGTGATCAGTGAGAAGAATGTTCCTTACATTGGTGGTCAGTGGGAAGAATGTTCCTTACATTGGTGATCAGTGAGAAGAATGTTCCTTACATTGGTGGTCAGTGGGAAGAATGTCCCTTACATTGGTGATCAGTGAGAAGAATGTTCCTTACATTGGTGATCAGTGGGAAGAATGTTCCTTACATTGGTGATCAGTGAGAAGAATGTCCCTTACATTGGTAATCAGTGAGAAGAATGCTCCTTACATTGGTGATCAGTGAGAAGAATGTCCCTTACATTGGTGATCAGTGAGAAGAATGTCCCTTACATTGGTGATCAGTGAGAAGAATGTTCCTTACATTGGTGATCAGTGAGAAGAATGTTCCTTACATTGGTGATCAGTGAGAAGAATGTTCCTTACATTGGTGATCAGTGGGAGGAATGTTCCTTACATTGGTGATCAGTGGGAAGAATGTTCCTTACATTGGTGATCAGTGAGAAGAATGTTCCTTACATTGGTGATCAGTGAGAAGAATGTTCCTTACATTGGTGATCAGTGAGAAGAATGTTCCTTACATTGGTGATCAGTGAGAAGAATGTTCCTTACATTGGTGATCAGTGGGAAGAATGTTCCTTACATTGGTGATCAGTGAGAAGAATGCTCCTTACATTGGTGATCAGTGAGAAGAATGTCCCTTACATTGGTGATCAGTGAGAAGAATGTTCCTTACATTGGTGATCAGTGAGAAGAATGTTCCTTACATTGGTGGTCAGACGGAGGGTGTCAGTTAAGTGTCAGTAGTTACTAATCTAAGAAGCTGAAATTGCTGATTACTCCAGGAACCTCTAGCAACCTCTGGAGTTACCTTTAGGATGGCATAAAACATTGGCCAGGTTGGGAAAGGCTTTTCTAACACACCCCAATTCTTCTTTGTACTGGAGAAGGCAGCTAAGATATTACACATGATAATTTCAACATTTTACTTAAAAGTTACCTGGAATACACTTTAATTCCCATTTTAACAGAACCAGCTGCACTACCGTAGGTATATCATTTTATTAGGTGTAGCGGCCTTTGATACAAATTGTCATTCTGACTCTTAAAGACTAAAAATTGTCTTTTTTTGATATCATTGAAGGGAAATAAAGGTCATCAAAGACTCACAAAGAAATAAAGGACACAAAAATAATAATGAAGAAAATAAGGTTTTTTTTTTTGCCGGCATATGGCTATTGCTTGAAATGTGGTCTTTGCCGAGAGACTTCAAAGTGTTTCTGGTCAGGTCGGCACTTCATTTCCCCACAGCTGGGTCCGTATTATGTACAAGAAGAAAGCGTGTTCAAGTAGGTTTCTTCCCCAATGAATAAGAATTTTGACATTTAAAAAAATCTCCTGACGGCTCTCCTGCATTCCTAGAAAACGGCGTGTGATTCAAGTGGCCTTGGTGTACATCATTTTATGGAATCTGAAACCTGCAACTTCAGGGCTCTCTGTTTCGGCCTTATGAGAATATAATGGTGCTTAGTCTTTAGTATAAAATTGGTAGTTAGTAAAATCGCTTAGAGGATCTCGAAAACCCAGCCACTGAAATCACATCTAGGCTTTAATATATCAAAATAATTGCATAGTCATTTTTAAGCTTTTATTTTCAGAAGCTTTCGATTACAATGATCCCTGGGGATCCTGCCATGAAGGTCTTTGTTCAGCCACTTCCTGTTTTAGGGTGACAATGTTCTGTCCTTGTCTCTGATTTCTGCTTCTGAGTTGTCACTCTTTCACATGGGCTTCCAATAGAGAATATAACTGGGAGTATAAACCCACATCGTTCAGGCATGGTCTGGGGTTGTCACCATCAGGCAGCCCGCCTTGAGAAATGCGCAATGTAGCACCCTGGTCTTAGGCAGGGTTGCTGACAAATTTTGTTTTCTAGGTGGTAATCAGCCTGGCTGATTGTTAGGGCGATCCACTGATCTTTCCCTAAATCTGGGTTCCATGCACCCAGGGGCGGACTGACCATTGAGCCACTCAGGCACCGCCCGAGGGCCCTGGGCCACTAGGGGGCCCCATCAGGGTTGCCAGCCTCAGTAAAACCAGGGACAGTATGTATAAATCTGTATTTTTTTTACATCTATCTGTGTATACTGTGTGTACATGTATGTGTATACTGTGTGATTGTATACTGTGTGTGTGTATACTGTGTGGCCCCATAATCTCTGATTGCCTGGGGGCCCCATAATCTCCTATTGCCCGGGGGCCCCATGAGTTATCAGTCCGCCCCTGCATGCACCTCTCTCTTCTGTCACTAGGTGGCGTCGTCACCTGTGACATTATATGGACATGGGCATAGTAAATCTGGACTAGGAGTGGATGGGTTGTCTCAGCCAATTGGCAGGGTTTTTTTTTTGCCCTTGGCCTGCTGGAAAAGCCTATTTATTCAGGAGGGGATCGGGTGATTGGGATTCTGTGCCACCTGGACGGCTGTCTGGGTGGACGCGTGTTGAAAATCTCCCGGCTGCTAGGCCAGAAACCTGAAGCCTATCCAGGAGTACTTGGCTGCTAGGCTGTCTAAGGCATATTCAGGTTGGAAGCAAGCAGCGTAAGGGTTGGGGCTTCAGGTTTGGAGCCAAACCAAGTTTGGAGGGGTTCTGCCAGCTGGAGAACCAAGAAGTTGCCACAGGTGAAGGAAAAGGTGAAGGCCAGAGGCACGCGAGAACCAGAGTCAGAGGAAAGGGGGACATGGTCGCCAGCAAGCGACAATTTCTCTCCTGTTATCAGAGGCCAGGTTCTGTGGAGACTGAAGAAGTACCTGAGCATCTTTTTTTTCACTAGCCGGGGACAGTGTAGAAGTTGGGAAAGCTAGGGACCCAACGGAACATTGTGGGTGACACTTGCATTGGATTCAGCAGGTCAGCTGAGGAGCCAAACTAGGGACCCAGCAGAACATTGAGGGTGACACAGCGGGTCTGTTGTGGAGGAGCTCAAGGGATCCAGTGGCGGTTGGGATCTGAAGGGTCTAGTGAGAGACTGGGAGCTCAGTGAGAGGATCTACAATGGGAGACTGTGAGTTGTGATCTGTATTGAAGTTGAAGTTACCAATTCAGTTGCTATAGGAGACAGCGGTCTACAGATACAGTTTGCTGCAATTCAGCTTAAAGGCCCTTGAAGGTATTTCTATTCCTACTTTTGTCTCTAAGTCTGCCAAGCCTTTTTGCATCTGCCTAAGGGTGTTCAGGCCCTAACCCTCTCTCCCCAGTTCTGTTAAGAGACAATACATCTCTTTTTGCATTCTCAAAGTGTCTGGCGCCCAACTTAGGCTGGCCATACATTATACAATTTCTTATTCAATGTCCTTTAGATTTACCTTCAACTATGTAGTGCCAAGGCCCACCAGTGTGCATACAAATTGAAAGTGTTTAGGTCTAAAGTCATATTTTATGGTTTTGGTAAATATAAAAGAAAATTTTATCATGTATGGCCAGCCTTACTCTATCTACACCACACCCACTATGCCTAGTAACCCACACTGTGAAGATGGATGTCAGCTCTCCCTGACTCTGGAGGTCACCATCGGGCCTCTAGGGTTGGGGCCCATGGCTACACCATGAAGCCACCACCAATCAGCCATAACACAATAACCACTGACAGGTAAAGTGAATAACATTGATTATCTCATGACAAGTGCGTAGGATATATTAAGCAGCAAGTGAACATGTCTCTGAAGCTGATGTGTTGAAAGCAGAAAAAATAACCAAGAATGTAGGCAGGTGCAGTCTGTATTGCCCACTGTGGGTGGCGCTCGACTGAAGCGGCAATGCAGAAGGGGGAGGAAGTAGTGAGTAACTTGGAGGTTCCTCCATGATTTCATTGGTCATAGGGAGACAGCTGTCCGACTGGGCCGCTGGCACCCCATGTGACTTCGGCGACCATCTTGGATCAGGCAGAGTCTATTTAAATTGGATGTAAACCCTTCTATATTCGCACCGAAGTGACTGGCTTAAGGTGATACACAATCCTCCTACGTAAGTTGCACCTATCTATCTGCAGCTCTCTCAACTGCTCAAAGTGCTGTGTCCGAAAGCTCAGGAAAAAGGGGGCCAAGAGGTGAAGTTACACTTTGCAGAGCTCACTGATTGGAGGCAAGGGACACGTCCCTTTCACACAGCACACAGGAACAGAGATGAGGCTGTCAATCAGCTGGAGATCCCTCCTCTGTCATCATTTTTTCTGTTGGTGTCAGGAAAACTTGTGATTCATGCAGACTGCAGTGGAACAAAGCAGCAGACAAAAACGACACTCTTATTTGAGACAAGTTCAAACTACTGAAGGATATGCTTTGTTCATATTTCATGTCTGAGGTTTACAGCTAATTTAAGACTCCGGCTCCTGGTATTTACACGTGTTATGTGCAAATACCGCCTCTAGCACATGGTTTTCTGGATGCGCTTAGATACCTGTAATCCCTCAGCGATTTGACCCATATTTCAGGAGACCAAGAAGGCTTGTAACTCTAGCTGGACAGCATCCCCTGAAGAAGCCTGATATATGAGTGAAACATGTTGGGAATTACATCTTTCTATGCTGTATCCATAAAATCCTGTTGATTTTACTTTTCTTATATAATTTAGTTGTTACTATTTCTCAAATTAATTTGCACCTTAAAAATCCCATTTTCCTCCTTCCATATGCTATAGGGACAGGTTTCCAGTCTGGCCGGAACAGCGCTTAGAGGTTCTGGAGGAGGAGGAACAGTGCAGGGACCGGTCAGGCCACATTCTGCTCCTCGCTGCAGACGCTGTCACCATCTTCCAGTATACAGACCGCCATTACAGTTCGTAAGTGGCTTCAAATGGTCATGCTTACCCACTGGGCCTAGTTGTACTGAGTGGAACTTCTCCACATTATATATTGCTCTTGCCTAACTTGGACTCTGTGTGTTTACTGGCCACCACACCTTGCTGCACCTTGCCCACAAGCGTAAGGGTTTGAGCGACATTGACAATGGCCATATTGTAATGGCTAGATGACTAGGTCAGAGCACCCCCCAAACTGCAGCTCTTGTGGGACGTTCTCAGTCTGCAGTGGTCCAGACCAACCAAAAGTAGCCCAAGGATGGAAAATGGGTGACAGGGTCATGGGCGACCAAGGCTCGTTGATGTATGTGGGGAGCAGAGGCTGTCCCCTGTACTCTAATCCAATAGGAGAGCTACTGTAGCTCCTCCTCCCTAGCCCCCATCTCCATAAGAGTCAGGAAGTCTACAGCTGGCTCTCCTGGATGCAGGTTTACTCTTCCCAAGCCTCCTGCCCTGTCAAGGGCCTACACATGCTGATGACATCCGTGCTGGTTTGGGGTGCTTAGCTCCCATTACTCAAGAGTGTAAACCAGGGGTCTCAAACACCCTTCAGCTGTTGTGAAACTACAAGTCCCATGAGGCATTGCAAGGCTGACAGTTACAAGCATGACTCCCACAGGCAGAGGCATGATGGGACTTGTAGTTTTGCAAAAACTGGAGGGTCACCATTTTAAGACCCCTGGCGTAAATGCTTCTCCCATCCTGGCTTATAATTGGGCACTGACTCGCCCATGACATCACTTCAGGAGGGCTCTAACTAAAAGGGGCCTAGTACCTGATGAAACTGTCTGCTGTGCCCAGACACTATTCTTGCACAGAGTCACCTAGTGGCAAAATAGCTAATTGCACCTGCCTACAACACAAGGAGCTCTCCAAGATACCCCCCACCCCCCATGGAACACAATGGCTAGGCCTTACAGCCTGGAATCAAAAGTTGCCCCAGACTAAGTCAAAAGGCCTAGCCCATGAGGTGATGTGAGGAAAAAAAAGTGGTGATATAGGCTAGTGTCCATTCTCACAGGGCTGGCCCTACCATGGGTCCCAGCAGGTCCATCAGACCCAGGCAGCACTTTTAGAGGGACAGCAAATTGAACCACGGCCGCCTCTCCTTCTCTTCTATTTACCCAGCAAATTGATGACCAAAGGTTTTTTTTTTCTCAGCAGTTTTGCGTGTCATGATGACAACTGCCTCCCAGGCCTCTCCTCATGCCCCTATACTACCCTAGCCTGTCTATATACTACCCTAGCCTGTCTATATACTACCCCAGCCTGCCCCTATACTGCCCTAGCCTGTCCATATACTACCCTAGCCTGCCCTTATACTACACTAGCTTGCCCCTATACTACCCTAGCCTTCTAGCCTTTCTATATACTACCCTAGCTAGGGTATATACTGCCCTAGCCTGTCTATATACTACCCTAGCTTGCCCTTATAATGCTCTACCCTGTCCATATTCTACCCTAGCCTGCCCCTATATTACCCTAGCCTGCCGTTAGCACACTACTACTCGTGTACCCACAGTGTCACCCTGTGGTAATACACATTTACTTGGAAACTTTTTTCAACATATACTACCTTAGCCTACCCCTATACTACCCTAGCCTGCCCTTATACTACCCTAGCCTGCCCTTATACTACCCTAGCCTTCCTATATACTACCCTAGCCTGTCTATATACTACCCTAGCCTTTCTATATACTACCCTAGCCTGTCCATATACTACCCCATGAATATTGTGTGCCAACGTCCCATTGTAGGGACGTTGGCACACTACTACTCTTGTACCCACAGTGTCACCCTGTGGTAATACACATTTACTTGGAATTTTTTTTCAACATATACTACCTTAGCCTACCCCTATACTACCCTAGCCTGCCCCTGTACTACCCTAGCCTGCCCTTATACTACCCTAGCCTGCCCTTATACTACCCTAGCCTGCCCTTATATTACCCTAGCCTTCCTATATACTACCCTAGCCTGCCCCTGTACTACCCTAGCCTGCCCTTATACTACCCTAGCCTGCCCTTATACTACCCTAGCCTGCCCTTATATTACCCTAGCCTTCCTATATACTACCCTAGCCTGTCTATATACTACCCTAGCCTGTCTATATACTACCCTAGCCTGCCCCTGTACTACCCTAGCCTGCCCTTATATTACCCTAGCCTTCCTATATACTACCCTAGCCTGTCTATATACTACCATAGCCTGTCTATATACTACCCTAGCCTGCCCCTGTACTACCCTAGCCTGCCCTTATACTACCCTAGCCTTCCTATATACTACCCTAGCCTGTCTATATCCTACTCTAGCCTGTCTATATACTACCCTAGCCTGCCCCTATACTGCTCTAGCCTGTCCCTTGGAATTGAACATAATGGTATGTCATATAATTTTGCATATAGACTAGGTACTGTTGCATGTAAATCTGACTTCCTGATAAATTAAATTTTAGTTTTAATTATGATATAAAATAATGGATGTGGGGGCCTTTTGGTGGGCGTATTTTTTTTTTTTTTGGGGGTGGGGGCAGCATTTTATTCTTGGACCCAGGCAGCACAATGTCTTAGGCCAGCCTTGTCCCTGACCCAAGGCCAGACAAGACAACACTGCTCAAATCAGGAGGCACTGAGTCCTTTGGAACCCTCCATACTAAGGAAGTACTGCCGACTCCCACCAGTCCCTACTCTATGTTCTCCTACCAGTCCCCTTTAAACACTATAGCACCAGGTAGCTGTTCTCTCTGATGCAAGTGTAATTTGTTAACAATACGGGCCCGCTTGCACCGAGCAAATCAAATGATATGTTAATGACATTTATGCCGTTCATTGTGAAAAAAACATTCTCCATATTTTGCTTGGCACAGGTGAGGAAGGAGGGCTTGATGATAAATCATCTGTCAGTTCTCAGGTTGAAAAGTAGGACACATTATATATATATTTTTTTCTTATATGGAATCAACTATGGCATGCCGATCTATATCCTTTGCACTCGCGGCTTTGATCTCCAACATAAACCCTGTGGGCTCTTTTCATGAATGACTTATGCCCCACGAGGGGCTTGAAGTGTTGAGGTTGAAGGATGAGCTAGTATTAAATAATTTCTTTAAGTTTTTTATATTCTATTTTTGAATTCTACCTTCAAGCTTGCTTCGAATGAGTCTTCAATCTTGCCGCGGTACTTAGAGAACTTTTCAGTATCAATTATTGTAAAGGAACAGATGATTTAGGGTAAACAGAATTGGGGTTCTGGACTCTATGAATGGTTGATCTTCGGGCCCTCGTAAAAGTTGGCCAAGTCGGTTGTATGCCTAAAGAATGGACCAACTTCACAAGACATTGCTTATTTAAAATGAAAATTCGGGATCAATAAATTGAAATATATACAGTATCTCACAAAATGAAATACACCTCTCACATTTTTGTCAATCTTTTCTTCTATCTTTTCATGTGACAACACTGAAGAAATGACACTTTGCTACAATGTAAAGTAGTGAGTGTACAGCTTGTATAACAGTGTAAATTTGCTGTCCCCTCAAAATAACTCAACACACAGCCATTAATGTCTAAACCGCTGGCAACAAAAGTGAGTACACCCCTAAGTCTGAATTGGGCCCAAAGTGTCAATATTTTGTGTGGCCACCATTGTTTTCCAGCACTGCCTTAACACTCTTGGGCATGGAGTTCACCAGAGCTTCACAGATTGCCACTGGCGTCCTCTTCCACTCCTCCATGATGACATCATGGAGCTGGTGGATATTAGAGACCTTGCGTTCCTCCACCTTCCATTTGAGGATGCCCCACAGATGCTGAATGGGGTTTATGTCTGGAGACATGCTTGGCCAGTCCATCACCTTTACCCTCAGCTTCCTTAGCAAGGCAATGGTCATCTTGGAGGTGTGTTTGGGGTCGTTATCATGTTGGAATACTGCCCTGCGGCCCAGTCTCCGAAGGGAGGGAATCATGCTCTGCTTCAGTATGTCACAGTACATGTTGGCATTCATGGTTCCCTCAATGATCTGTAGCTCCCCAGTGCCGGCAGCACTCATGCAGCCCCAGACCATGACACTCCCACCACCATGCTTGACTGTAGGCAAGACACACTTGTCTTTGTCCTCCTCACCTGGTTGCCGCCACACACGCTTGACACCATCTGAACCAAATACGTTTATCTTGGTCTCATCAGACCACAGGACATGGTTCCAGTAATCCGTGTCCTTAGTCTGTAGGGATGAGCTTCGAGTTCGAGTCGAACTCATGTTCGACTCGAACATTGGCTGTTCGCAAGTTCGCCGAACAGTGAACAATTTGGGATGTTCGCGGCAAATTCGAATGCCGCGGAACACCCTTTAAAAGTCTATGGGAGAAATCAAAAGTGCTAATTTTAAAGGCTTATATGCAAGTTATTGTCATAAAAAGTGTTTGGGGACCCGGGTCCTGCCCCAGGGGTCATGGATCAATGCAAAAAAAAGTTTTAAAAACGTCCGTTTTTTCAGGAGCAGTGATTTTAATAATGCTTAAAGTCAAACAATAAAAGTGTAATATCCCTTTAAATTTCATACCTGGGGGGTGTCTATAGTATGCCTGTAAAGGGGCGCATGTTTCCTGTGTTTAGAACAGTCTGACAGCAAAATGACATTTTGAAGGAAAAAACCCATTTAAAACTACCCGCGGCTATTGCATTGCCGGTCCGACAATACACATAGAAGTTCATTGATAAAAACGGCATGGGAATTCCCCACAGGGGAACCCCGAACCAAAATCAAAAAAAAAAAAATGACGTGGGGGTCCCCCTAAATTCCATACCAGGCCATTCAGGTCTGGTATGGATATTAAGGGGAACCCCAGCCAAAATGTAAAAAAAAATGACGTGGGGGTCCCCCTAAATTCCATACCAGACCCTTCAGGTCTTCTCGCCCAACAGCAGTGCCTGACCTCACAAATGCTCTTCTGGGAGAATGGTCAAACATTCCCATAGACACACTCCTAAACCTTGTGGACGGCCTTCCCAGAAGAGGTGAAGCTGTTATAGCTGCAAAGGGTGGGCCAACTCAATATTAAACCCTACGGACTAAGATTGGGACTGCCATTAAAGTTAATGTCACCGCTTGGGCGGGGCGGTGGGATTGATAATGGGCGCCGCATGAGCAGTCCTAATGGAAGCCTGGGGCTTCCATAGTGTTAGGCCTGCGCGGCTTCATTCTTTCAGCTCAGAGTGCACACCTTAAGGAAACCTGGAAAATCGAATGCCAGGCTGGTGTTACGCCTGTGCTGGCTGCGCCCTTTTGCGTTTGGGGAGCTCGCCAAGCACAGGCTCTTGGCAAGCAGAAGGGTGCCCAGTAAAAGGTCCATCAAAATCCTCAGCACCAAGCAAGTGATGCTCTTAATCCGGGCCCTGATACTCAATATTAGCTGGATGGTCATAATGTTATGGGATCCAGTTTGCAATCGCGCAGCTGGGAGGATCCCTACAATATTTTCAGGATCCTTCTAAAAGCCTGGTGCAGCTCTTCCTATCATGTGATAGTGGGCAATATCGTGCTATTAGCTGACTCTGGGTCCCAGGTGAACAAAAGTAAGTCTGTAACCCACCCAAAAAAATACTTCTTTTTTAAGAATGACGCAGTTGTGCGCTCTCAGGAGCTGGGAAACAACATGCGGGGGGGGGGGGGGGTCAGAGATCGATAGGCCCCCTACTGGCAGCCTTTAGGTGAGCCCACATCCCTTTTTATCACACTAATACATTAAACTCAGACAAAGTGGTTCCAGCAAAGCTAAGGGGGGGGGTTCAATTTTTTTGAAAAAAAAAAGAAAAAAGAAGAATATTCATATTTGCGCCCGATCGTAACGCGGATGTTCACGGATCGGAGACCTTTTTGGATTAAGCTGCCATTATAGTTAATTAAGAGAATTCTGATTCATGTTCCTCACCCCCCAGATATGAATAATGCATTTTTATGACCAATTTACAATCAGCGGTGGAGGATTGGAGTCATTAATGCCGCGGTGATTAAAGTGATTTTGCCGGGCTCTCTTCATAGGACTGCGGAGAAATCCTTTAGTGCCCTCTGTCATTAGTATGGGGGGGAGGAGAAGATTCCTGGAGAGACGAGATTTCTCTACACGGCTTCTCCTGATAGGATCGTAGATCTGAAAGTTCTCCATGGTTGGTGGTGGGGGGGGGGGGGGGGCAATTTGGCCACTCACCTTGAGTACCTCCAGCAGAGAGTAATGAGGAGTAATGAGGAGTATTGAGGAGTATTGAGAAGTGGAATCCTCTGCTATTTTTGCTTGTGAGGGATCTATTGTAGCTGGTGGGGAATAATATTGCTGGAAGCGATCTACTCATGCAGGGCGGGAGGGGTGGAAGTCTATTGTTGCAAGCTGCTGGGGGGGGGTGGGGGTGGTCGTCTATGGAAAATATAATGTACTGAGGTATGTCACCATTTTTACGGGTGCAAGCAAGTTTAAGGTTTGACGTGTTGGGTGTCTATTTACTCGGTGCAATCTTCTATAAACATTTAGATTATTGCGTTTGCCCTAAAATATTTTTTTTTTACTTTGCGGTAATTTAGCACCTGCCTACCGGACACTTTCACACCCCCCCCCTTCCTGCCCAGGCCAATTTTCAGCTTTCAGCACTGTAGCACTTTGAATGACAATTGCGCGGTCATGCAACACTGTACCCAGGTGACATGTTTATCATTTTTTTTGAGACAGATAGAGCTGTATTTTGGTGGTATTTAATCAGCATTTTTTGTTTTTTTGTTTTTTGTTTTTGCTCAACAAACAAAAAAAACAAGAAAAAAAAAAAATAGCTGTTCTTAGTTTCTGTTATACAATTTTATAAATATTTTTTTTTCCTTCACTGGTGTGTTCTGATGAGTCTACACTGATAGTCTGCACTGATAGGCGGCACTGATGGGCGTTGAAGAGGTGGCACTGATGAGCACTGATAGGCTGTACGGATAGGTTGCACTGATGGGACTGCACTAATGAGACTGCACTAATGGGCACTGATGAGGTGGCAGTGATGGGCGTTGAAGAGGTGGACTGATGAGCACTGATAGGCTGCGCTGATAGGTTGAACTGATCGGACTGCACTAATGAGACTGCACTAATGGGCACTGATAGGCGGCACTGATGGGACTGCACTAATGAGACTGCAGTAATGGGCACTGATAGGTGGCACTGATGGGCACTAATAGGCGGCACTGATGGGACTGCACTAATGAGCACTGATTAGGCAGCACTGATGGGCATTGAAGAGGTGGCACTAATAAGCACTGATAGGCTGCACTGATAGGTTGCACTGATGGGACTGCACTAATGAGACTGCACCAATGAGCACTGATGAGGCAGCACTGATGGGCATTGATAGGCAGCACTAATGGGCACTAATAGGCGGCACTGATGGGACTGCACTAATGGGCATTGATGAGGTGGCACTGATGGGCATTGAAGAGGTGGCACTGATGAGACCTGATAGGCTGCACTGATGGGCACTGATGAGGCTGCACTAATGAAACTGCACTGATGGGCACTAATGAGGTGGCACTGATGGACACTGATGGGCACTGATGAGGCTGCACTGATATACACTGATAGGTGGCACTGAAGGGTACTGATAGGTGGCACTGATGGCAGTGATGGGTGGCACTGATAGGCGGCACTGATGGGCAACACTGATGGGATGCACTGGTGGGCATCACTGATAGGCAGCACTGATTGGCATGGACAGGCATTACTGATGGGCACTCATTGGTAGCACTGGTGAGCACACGCTGTCAGCATAAGGGGAGGATTGCCGATAACCAGCAAATCCTGTTTACATCTATGATCACCTGTGATTGGACACAGCTGATCATGTGGTAGAGAGCCACCGTGATTGGCTTTTTACCCCAATCACAGATCACTGCCGATGCGCACCGGCATGGGGGGGGGGGGGCGGCCGCCCAGGCAGCGGCAAAGTGCCGGCCGCCCTGTAGCCATCATTCGGCTATAGTGTGGTCGGGTTAATCAAGAAAAGAAAAGTTGGTCTTACTTTCTTTTTTTTTGGGGGGGGGGAGTCTTCATAATTCTCTGCCTATAGGCTCCTGAGATGTAAATCCGGCGCTGTGGCGGTGAGCTGCCCTAATGTATTGGCATGAAAGCACTCCAAGCCCATGCCGGCGAGAGGACATATCCCTGGGGGGGGGGGGGGGGTCTATGTTACCTTGGCTCACAGGAAACAGGAAGTGGGTGGGACCCAAAGAGCAGAGAGTTGTTGGCACAAAACCACGGTGCAGTGGGGTCAGCACCAGATAGGAGGCAAGTATTGCAGCACATTTATTTATTTATTTGTAAAACCTTTTGGACAACCAATTTTTTAATTTTTTTTTCAAGGCGGAGTTGGGCTTTATATTCTCCTTTTCACAGCCCCATGATACAATCGTTTATTTTTATTCTCTCGTCGCTTCCCCTTCCATGTGTCGGCGATGCCGTCCATTACCGGGCATAATGAATATGCCTTGATTCCGCATTGATTTCCTTACTTTTAGCGGTTGCTTAGCAGCCCATAATTATTGGACACAATGGCCACTATGCACAATGGACTTTAATGTCTACGCCTGAAATATAAAATTTAATTGGTTTTCCCTTTGCGAAGAATGGCACCGGGCACACAAAGAATTTGCCGTCCATACATAATAAATACCGTTCATAGATTATTTGCTGTATTATATATACAAATACATCATCACTACAGAGGAGCTCTGCATGAGAGCTCACAAGCTTGGAACAGTTGCATTATACATTATATTGTCAAAAGTATAGGGACGCCTGCCTTTACACCCACATGAAATTTAATGGCATCCCAGTCTTAGTCCGTAGGGTTCAATATTGAGTTGGCTCCGCCCTTTGCAGCTATAACAGCTTCAACCCTTCTGGGAAGGCCGTCCACAAGGTTTAGGAGTGTGTCTATGGGAATGTTTGACCATTCTTCCAGAAGAGAAGTTGTGAGGTCAGGCACTGATGTTGGATGAGAAGGCCTGGCTCGCAGTCTCCGCACTAATTCATCCCAAGGGTGTTCTATCGGGTTGAGGTGCAGGCCAGTCAAGTTCCTCCACCCCAAACTCGCTCCTCCATGTCTTTATGGACCGATGGAGAGGCTCTTTACCCATGTAATCAGCTGTGTCCAATTACAGCCAATCACATGTAAATGCAGAACTGCCCTTTATTGGCTCTCCTCGCCTCACACTGACAGAGCGTGAGGAGAGAAGAGCTGGCCAGCGGCATCTCCTCACAGGGGAGACTGTACAGGTAATCAGGGCACTGATCATCAATGCAGTAGTGCCCATCAGTGACACCAACCAGTGCCCATCAGTGACACCAATCAATGCCCATCAGTGACACCAATCAGTGCCCATCAGTGATGCCAGTCTGTGCCCATCAGTGACACCAACCAGTGCCCATCAGTGACACCAATCAGTGCCCATCAGTGATGCCAGTCTGTGCCCATCAGTGATACCAACTAGTGCCCATCAGTGACGCTAACCAGTGAACATCAGTGACACCAATCAATGCCCATCAGTGACACCAATCAGTGCCCATCAGTGATGCCAGTCTGTGCCCATCAGTGACACCAACCAGTGCCCATCAGTGACACCAATCAGTGCCCATCAGTGATGCCAGTCTGTGCCAATCAGTGACACCAACTAGTGCCCATCAGTGACACCAACCAGTGCCCATCAGTGACACCAATCAATGCCCATCAGTGACACTAATCAGTGCCCATCAGTGATGCCAGTCTGTGCCCATCAGTGACACCAACCAGTGCTCATCAGTGACACCAATCAGTGCCCATCAGTGATGCCAGTCTGTGCCCATCAGTGACACCAACTAGTGCCCATCAGTGACACCAACCAGTGCCCATCAGTGACACCAATCAATGCCCATCAGTGAAACCAATCAGTGCCCATCAGTGATGCCAGTCTGTGCCCATCAGTGACACCAACCAGTGCCCATCAGTGACACCAACCAGTGCCCATCAGTGACACCAATCAGTGCCCATCAGTGATTCCAGGAGGTGAATGTAAAGGAGCGCCCGAAATGCAGTAGTTGTGAAATAAACTGCTTTATTTGGAGTACAGATTATAGAATGTAACCAATACGTTTCGGGGGGACAAAAGGGCTCCTGCTTCCTCAGGGCTGCTGTCTGAATATGGACCCCCGTTAGGGTCTGTATGAGACCTGAGCATCAGGTCTGGGAATGCCCGACCGTCAGTATATATAATTATTATTATTATTATTAGTAAATTATTTATATAAAATTAAAATTATATATATATATAATTTTAATTTTATATAAATAATTTATTAATAACAATAATAATAATAATTATATATATATATAATTATTATTTTTTTTTAACCCCTTCAATACCAGGCACTTTACCCACTTCCTGCCCAGGCCAATTTTCAGCGCTGTCACACTTTGAATGAGAAATTTTAAAAATTAAATTAAAAATTAAAAATTTTAATTTTATATAAATAATTTATTAATAATAATAATAATAATAATAATAATAATAATAATAATAATAAGAAGAAGAAGAAGAAGAAGAAGAATAATAATAATAATTATATATATATATATATATTTACTTTTAAAAAATGTAATACATGCAGGAGAGGGGACCATAACAAAAGGGGGGTCTGAATCTAGTCAACAAATATTTGTCTCACCAGAAAAAATTGTTTGCTTTTGCTGGTGAGTGTTACCTTCTGAAGACTACAAAAATGTATGAAATACCATGTGTGATATTTTGTTATTTTCATATACTGTAAGTAAAAAAAATTTCATATACTGTAAGTAAAAAAAATATATATTTTCATACACTGTAAGTAAAAAAAAAATATTTTCATATGCTGTAAGTAAAAAAAAATATATTTTCATATACTATAAGTAAAAAAAATTTTTTTCATATTTTCACCTTATAACTCCAACTGGAGACCCGAACTAAAGAATATTCTCCTTACCCTTTTATCTCCTGGACCACCCAAAGCTTCCATCTGTGAGGAGACCACCAGTCGGCTTGGACTTGGCCCCTCTCCAGGAAAGGCATTAGTGTAACCTGGCATTTAAGTTTCCCAATCTGCATCAAGTTCTCTCATTGCAAAAAAAAAAAACCCAAAAAAAAACAACTAAAAATACGGATTTTCCCAGCAAATCCATTTCTCTGCAGCTAAAGGTTCCTCTATACCATGACGTGCTTTTCTGGTTATCTTGTGTCCTCTAAAGCGACTGGTTGCTACAGAGTTGCCCATTTGAAATATTTTGCACATTTTATTAAGATTGGCGGCCTTATTTTATTTTGTGCTATGAAACTGTGTGGTCTACTCTTATGATTTTCACATTATGGGAAAAAAAAAGCTAACAGTGATAGACATAAATTCTGTCATTGCAGTGAATGTGGAGTATCTGTAACTGTGAAATCCTTGGAATTTAAAAAAAAAAAAAAAAAAAAAAGCAAATAAAAAAAAGAAAACTCTAAAAATGTACTTATTCAGCTTTGATCATAGTTTTTATTTATTTTATTATTTATTTATAACAGTGTCACTGTAGATAAAAAAAAAACATGCATTTTATTCCATACTTTGTCTTTTCTATCATAACACTGAAATTATGATTTTGGTAGTATATATCATTATGTTTATTTTGGGAAAAAATGTTCCTAAACTATGCAATCTATAGATATAAATATGTAAAATAAAACCCTTAAAATTGCATTTTTTTTAGCTTTTATCAGAGTATTTATTTATTTATTTTTATGTATTTATAATAGTGTCATTGTAAATAAAAAGTATACATTTTATTCTATAATTTGTTTCTTGTGTAATGACACTGAAATTATGATTTTGGTAAAAAGAGCTCATTCTATGGCATGACGCATTTCGCCTTGTGGCCCGACATACAGTAGTTACCTCATGTCCTTTAAAGTGAATATGAAACATCTGTATGTAAGAAATTCTCTTCTTGACACAATCAATATACTATAGCTAGTTGACTTTTATTTAATGCAGCATATATAATTATGTTTAATTTGGGGGGAAAAAAATCCTAAACTATGCAATCTATAGATAAAAATGCAATAAAACACTTAAAATTGCAATTTTTCAGCTTTGATCAGAGTCTTTATTTATTTTTATTTATAATAGTGTCACTGTAGAAAAACATGCATTTTATTCTATAAGTCATCTCCTATATAATGACACTGAAATTATGATATTTGGTACTAAGAGCTCATTCTATGTCATGACGCAGTTCGCCTGGGCCATGACATAGAGTAGTTACCTTGTATCCTTTAAAGTGGATATGAAGTATCTGTAGGTTAGAAATTCTCTTCTTATTACAATCATTACACTGTATAACTAGACGACTTTTATTTCATTTAATGTATATCATTATGGTTAATTTTGGAGGGAAAAAAAGTAAAAAAAAAAACAAAAAAAGAAAACCCTAAAAATGTATTCATTCCGCTTTGATCAGAATTTTTATTTATTTATAATAGTGTCACTGTAGATAAAAAAAAACATGCATTTTATTCTATAATTTGTCTCTTGTGTAATTGATACTAAAATTATGATTTCGGTACAACAAGCTCATTCTATGGCATGACGCGTTTTGCCTTGTGACATGACATATAGCGATTACCCTGTATTCTTTAAAGTGAAGTAACTGTAGGTGAGAACTTCTCTTCTTATCACAATCATTACATTGTGTAACTAGTCGACTTTTATTTAATTTAACATATATCATTATGGTTCATTCTGGGAGGGGGGAAGTAAAAAATAAAAGAAAACCCCTAAAAATGTACGTATTGAGCTTTGATCATAGTTTTTATTTATTTATTTATTTATAATAGTGTCACTGTAGATATAAAGCATGCATCTTTCTTCTCTAATTTGTCTCTTGTATAATGACACTGAAATTATGATATTTGGTACTAAGAGCTCATTCTATGGCATGACGCGTTTCGCCTTGTGACATGACATACTGTATAGTAGTTACCTTGTGCCCTTTAAAGTGAATATAAAGTATCTGTTGGTTAGAAATTATCTTCTTATCACAATCATTACATTGTATATAACTAGTCAGCTTTTATTTATTTTGACATATATCATTATGGTTCATTCTGGGGGGGAAAAAAATAAACAAAAAAAAAAAAATAGAAAACCCTAAAAAATGTACTTATTCAGGTTTGATCACATTTTGTATTTATTTTATTTATTTACAATAGTGTCACTGTAGATAAAAAAAAGCATGCATCTGTCTTTTATAATTTGTCTCTTGTATAATGACACTGAAATTCTGATTTTGGTACAAAGAGCTCATTCTATGGCATGACGCGGTTCGCCTTGTGGCACGACATATAGTAGTTACTTTGTGTCCTTTAAGGTGAAACATTCTCTTCTTATCACAATCATTACACTGTATAACTAGTCAACTTTTATTTAATTTAACGTATATCATTATGGTTCATTCTGGGGGGGAGTAAAAAAAAAAACCCTAAAAATGTACTTATTCAGCTTTGATCATAGTTTTTAATTACCGTATTTATTTATAATAGTGTCATTGTAAATAAAAAGTATACATTTAATTATATAATTTGTCTCTTGTATAATGAGACTGAAATTATGATATGTGGAACTAAGAAGCTCATTCTATGGCATGACGCGTTTCGCCTTGTGACATGACATACAGTAGTTACCTCGTGTCCTTTAAAGCGAATATGAAGTACCTGTAGGTGAAAAAAATATCTTCTTATCACAATCAATACACTGTTCAACTAGTTGACTTTTATTTAATTTGACATATAACATTATGGTTAATTTTGGGGGGGAAAAAAAAGAAAGAAAGAAAACCATAAAAATGTACTTATACCACGTTAATCTGAGTTTTTATTTATTTATTTCTAATAGTGTCATTGTAAATAAAAAGTATACATTTTATTCTATAATTTGTCTACTGGATAATGACACTGAAATTATGATTTTGGTACAATGAGCTCATTCTATGGCATGACGCGTTTTGCCTTGTGGCACGACATATAGTAGTTACCTTGTGTCCTTTAAAATGAATATAAAGTATCTGTAGGTTGGACATTCTCTTCTTATCACAATTATTAAACTGTATAACTAGTCAACTTTTATTTAATTTGACGTATATCATTATGGTTCATTCTGGGGGGGGGGGGGTAAGAAAAAAAAAACCCTAAAAATGTACAGTACTTATTCAGCTTTGATCATAGTTTTTATTTACTGTATTTATTTATAACAGTGTCATTGTAAATAAAAAGTATACATTTAATTATATAATTTGTCTCTTGTATAATGACACTGAAATTATGATATGTGGAACTAAGAAGCTCATTCTATGGTATGACGCGTTTCGCCTTGTGACATGACGTACAGTAGTTACCTCGTGTCCTTTAAAGTGAATATGAAGTATCTGTAGGTGAAAAAAAAATATCTTCTTATCCCAATAATTACACTGTATAACTGGTTGACTTTAATGTATATCATAATTTTGAGGGGGGGACCCTAAAAATTTACTTATTCAGCTTTGATCATAGTTTTTATTTACCGTATTTATTTATAACAGTGTCATTGTAAAAAAAAAAAGTATAATTTCATTATATAATTTGTCTTTTGTATAATGAGACTGAAATTATGATAGGTGGAACTTAAGAGCTCATTCTGTGGCATGACGCGTTTCACCTTGTGACATAACATACAGTAGTTACCTTGTGTCCTTTAAAGCGAATATGAAGTATCCGTAGGTGAAAAAAAATTATCTTCTTATCACAATCAATACACTGTTCAGCTAGTTGACTTTTATTTTATTTGACATATAACATTATGGTTAATTTTAGAAGAAAAAACAAAAAACAAAAAAGAAAGAAAGAAAACCATAAAAATGTACTTATTCCTCTTTGATCAGAGTTTTTATTTATTTATTTATTTATATTTATTTATTTTTGATCTGGGTTTTTATTTATTTAAATGTATTTATTTTATTAGTGTCACTATAGATTTTAAAAAGAAAACCATAAAAATGCACGTATTCCTCTTTGATCAGAGTTTTTTTTTATTTAATTATTTATATTTATTTATTTTTGATCTGAGTTTTTATTTATTTATTTATTTAAATGTATTTATTTTATTAGTGTCACTATAGATTTTAAAAAGAAAACCATAAAAATGTATTTATTCCTCTTTGATCAGAGGTTTTTTATTTATTTATATTTATTTATTTTTGATCTGAGTTTTTATTTATTTATTTATTTATATTTATTTATTTTTAATAGCGTCACTATAGATAAAAAAAAAAAAAAAGCATACATTTTATTCTATAATTTCTTGTATAATGAGACTGAAATTTGAGCTGCGGGATGACGCGATTTGCCGATTACCTGGTGTCCTTTTACAGAGACTGGTTGCCACAAAGTTGCTTGTTTGAAATATGTTGCGCAATTATTATTAAATTAGCAGCTTCATTTTATTTTGTGCTATGAAAATGTGCGGCCCACTCGCAGGAAAACTGAACTCTTATGTTTTGTAAATTATGAAAAGCAAAGCGAATAAGAATAGACATAAATTAGAGTATAGCAGAGAATACGGAATATCTGTAAGTGATGAATTCTCTTCTTATCACAATCAATATACTGTATAACGAGATTAATTTTTTTTTCTGTAATTTAGCATATCTCATTATGGTTAATTCAGGAAAAAAAAAATGTTTATTGTTCTATGCAATCTACAGACAAAACTACTTAAAAAAATTAAAACATTTTTAAAAAATGCATTTATTTAGCTTTGAGTTTTTTTGTTTTTTTTTTTAAATAGTTTTACTGTCAATATAAAGTTTACATATTATTCTATAATTTGTTTCTTGTATAATAATAATGCTTAAATAATGAGTTTGTTACAAACAGCTCATTTTGTGGCATGACGTACTTCTCTGATTTACCTTGTAACCTTTAAAGCGAGTGGTTGGTTGCTGCAGAAGAATGCTAATTTGAAACATTTTGCGCATTTTATTAAATTAGCGGCTTAATTTTGTATTGTGCTATGAAATGTGCGGCCCACTCGCAGGAAAGCTGAACTCTTATGATTTGTAAATTATGAAAAACAAAGCTATTAGGTATAGACATAAATTAAAGTAGAGCAGAGAATCCGGATATATCTGTAGGTGATAAATTCTCTTCTTATCACAATCAATATACCGTATAACGAGATGACGTGTGTGTAATTTAGCAAGCATATATCATTATGGTTATTTCAGGAAAAAAAAAAAAATCTTATTGTTCTATACAATCTACAGACAAAACACCTTAAAAAACAAAAACAAAAAAAAAAACAATATTCTGTATAACTGGATATTTTTTTTGTAATTTTGCATATATCATTATGGTTAATTTAGGAAAAAAAATGTTCTTAATTTTCTATGCCATCTGCAGAAAAATAAATGCACTTATTCAGCTTTGATTTGAGTTTTTTTATTATTTTTTTTTTAAATAGTTTTACTGTTGATACAAAGTATACATTGTATTCAATCATTTGTTTTTTTGTATAATAATAATGCTTAAATAATGAGTTTGTTACAAAGAGCTCATTTTGTGGCATGACGTACTTCTCTGATTGTATCCTTTTAAAGGTTGGTTGCTACAGAGTTGCTAATTTGAAGTATTTTGCACATTTTATTAAATTAGTAGCTTCGTTTTATTTCTTAATATGAAATGCGCAGTCCACTCGCAGGGAACTGACCTCTTATGATTTGGAAATTATGAAAAAAACAAAGCGAATAGGAATAGATAGAAATTTCATTATTGAAGAGAATATGGAGTATCTGTAGGTGATACTTTTTTTTTGAATCATTAGTCTACTTTTATTTAACCGCTTCAGCCCCGGAAGATTTTACCCCCCTTCCTGAACAGAGCACTTTTTACAATTTGGCACTGCGTGGCTTAAACTGACAATTGCGCGGACGCGCGATTCTGTACTTAAACTAAATTTGTGTCCTTTTTTCCCCCACAAATAGAGCTTTCTTTTGGTGGTATTTGATCACCTCTGCTGTTTTTATTTTTTTGCGCTATAAACAAAGTACTGATATGCATGTATACAAACATCAATATGTGTAACATAATAGCATGTATAACAAAATAAAGTGCTCAGTGCTATTAATAAAGTTCTTCAGATGTGAGATACAGGGTTGGTGACACGTTGGAGTATATTTCTGGTGACTTCCTGTGCTCCCCTCCTGGGTCCCCACTCACCAGATGAAGATAATATATAAGCCTGTATACCAAGATGGTGTCTCCCGTCCACCGAGTAGGTTGGTGTATCGTGCCTTTAGGGAATAGAATCTCCTTTCCTCCATCACATGGTCAGGGTCCTACACACTCCTCTGCTGTCACTTCCAGCAACGTCTTCTTCGTAAGATTCTATTCCCTAAAGGCACGATACACCAACCTACTCGGTGGACAGGAGACACCATCTTGGTATACAGGCTTCATCTGGTGAGTGGGACCCAGGAGGGGAGCACAGGAAGTCACCAGAAATACAGTGGGGACAGAAAGTATGCGGACCCTTTTAAATTTTTCACTCTTTGTTATATTGCAGCCATTTGCTAAAATCCATTTAATTTAATTTTTTTTCCTCATTAATGTACACACAGCACCCCATATTGTACACACAGCACCCCATATTGTACACACAGCCCCCCATATTGTACACACAGCACCTCATATTGTACACACAGCACCCCATATTGTACACACAGCACCCCATATTGACGTAAAAACACAGAATTGTTGACATTTTTGCAGATTTATTAAAAAAGAAAAACTGAAATATCACATGGTCCTAAGTATTCAGACCCTTTGCTGTGACACTCATATATATAACTCAGGCTCTGTCCATTTCTTCTGATCATCCTTGAGATGGTTCTACACCTTCATTTGAGTCCAGCTGTGTTTGATTATACTGATTGGACTTGATTAGGAAAGCCACACACCTGTCTATATAAGACCTTACAGCTCACAGTGCAAGTCAGAGCAAATGAGAATCATGAGGTCAAAGGAACTGCCTGAAGAGCTCAGAGACAGAATTGTGGCAAGGCACAGATCTGGCCAAGGTTACAAAAACATTTCTGCTGCACTTAAGGTTCCTAAGAGCACAGTGGCCTCCATAATCCTTAAATGGAAGACGTTTGGGACGACCAGAACCCTTCCTAGAGCTGGCTGTCCGGCCAAACTGAGCTATCGGGGGAGAAGAGCCTTGGTGAGAGAGGTAAAGAAGAACCCAAAGATCACTGTGGCTGAGCTCCAGAGATACAGTCGAGAGATCGGAGAAAGTTGTAGAAAGTCAACTATCACTGCAGCCCCCCACCAGTCAGGGCTTTATGGCAGAGTGGCCTGACGGAAGCCTCTCCTCAGTGCAAGACACATGAAAGCCGCATGGAGTTTGCTAAAAAACACCTGAAGGACTCCAAGATGGTGAGAAATAAAATTCTCTGGTCTGATGAGACCAAGATAGAACTTTTTGGCTTTAATTCTAAGCGGTATGTGTGGAGAAAACCAGGCACTGCTCATCACCTGTCCAATACAGTCCCAACAGTGAAGCATGGTGGTGGCAGCATCATGCTGTGGGGGTGTTTTTCAGCTGCAGGGACAGGATGACTGGTTGCAATCGAGAGAAAGATGAATGCAGCCAAGTACAGGGATATCCTGGACGAAAACCTTCTCCAGAGTGCTCAGGACCTCAGACTGGGCCGAAGGTTTCCCTTCCAACAAGACAATGACCCTAAGCATACAGCTAAAATAACGAAGGAGAGGCTTCACAACAACTCCGTGATTGTTCTTGAATGGCCCAGCCAGAGCCCTGACTTAAACCCAATTGAGCATCTCTAGAGAGACCTAAAAATGGCCGTCCACCAACGTTTACCATCCAACCTGACAGAACCATAGAGGATCTGCAAGGAGGAATGGCAGAGGATCCCCAAATCCACGTGTGAAAAACTTGCTGCATCTTTCCAAAAAAGACTCATCAAAAGGGGCTTCTACTAAATACTGAGCAAAGGGTCTGAATACTTAGGACCATGTGATATTTCAGTTTTTCTTTTTTAATAAATCTGCAAAAATGTCAACAATTCTGTGTTTTTCTGTCAATATGGGGGGCTGTGTGTACAATATGGGGTGCTGTGTGTACAATATGGGGTGCTGTGTGTACAATATGGGGTGCTGTGTGTACAATATGGGGTGCTGTGTGTACAATATGGGGGGCTGTGTGTACAATATGGGGTGCTGTGTGTACAATATGGGGTGCTGTGTGTACAATATGGGGGGCTGTGTGTACAATATGGGGTGCTGTGTGTACAATATGGGGTGCTGTGTGTACAATATGGGGGGCTGTGTGTACAATATGGGGTGCTGTGTGTACAATATGGGGTGCTGTGTGTACATTAATGAGGAAAAAAAATGAACCTAAATGATTTTAGCAAATGGCTGCAAAATAACAAAGAGTGAAAAATTTAAGGGGGCCTGAATACTTTCCGACCCCACTGTATGTAGTCATTTATTGAACGCAGCAACAAGTGATCAAGCCAACGCGTTTCTGGGGAAAAGACTCCCCCTT
>JBBGZY010002286.1:600000-832500 GCA_037952925.1 Lithobates clamitans | reverse complement strand
AGAAAAAAAAATATTTTTTTACATTCTGCTATAAAAAATCAGTATTAAAAATATGCACTGTCACTGTACTAATCACCGGTGTTGGCTGCTCCATTAGGGGCGCAGGGGCGCCACCCCCCCCCCCCACAATTCATGCACCCGGCCCCTAATCTACATGCAGGGCGACGGACACATGGATTCCAATTGGGTTTTTTTCTTTTGAAGCACATGATTAGAGCCTGAGGCTGTAATTGTCTTCAAAAAAGGGGGTGGGCTCGGGGCGCAGAGCTCTGTGCCCTGAGCCCACCCAGTTGTGTGACATTAGCAAATAATATTTGATATTGTCTTTCTGCTTCTTCTCCCAGCCAATCAGAAAGCGGGTCTTAAGACTGATTGGCCGAGAGGAGAAGCGACCATATTGGCATATTGACCATATGAGCAGGGGGGGGAACCATATTAAGGACCATATGAGGACCATATTGACCATATGAGCAGGGGGGGGCATATTGAGGACCATATGAGGACCATATTGACTATATGAGCAGGGGGGGACCATATGAAGACCATATTGACCATATGAGCAGGGGGGGGCATATTGAGGACCATATGACGACCATATTGACCATATGAGCAGGGGGTGGACCATATTGAGGACCATATGAGGACCACATTGACCATATGAGCAGGGGGGACCATATGAGGACCACATTGACCATATGAGCAGGGGGGGGCAATATTGAGACCATATGAGGACCACATTGACCATATGAGCAGGGGGGACCATATTGAGGACCATATGAGGACCATATTGACCATATGAGCAGGAGGGGACCATATTGAGGACCATATGAGGACCACATTGACCAAATGAGCAGGGGAGGACCATAGTGAGGACCATATGAGGACGCAGGGGATAAGCCGCCGACGCTGCCCGTGACCTGGATAGGGTAAGTGCGGGGCTGATGGATGGATGGACAAGCGACGGGGGGGTGGGGGGTTTGACCGACCAAGCGATGCGGGGGGTTGACTGACCAAGCAATGGGGGGGTTGACCGACTGAGCAACGAGGGGGCGGGTTTTTGTTTGCCGCTACCCCCCCAAAAATAGATTACCAGCCACCACTGCTAATGACACTGGCAAGGAAGGTATTACCATCAGGAGCAAAAAAAGGTCTACTGTGTGCCTAGCCAGTGTTTGTGTACTGTGGGGGAGGAGCTTTTACTAGGGAGTGGCGCCGTTCCATGTTCCTGCTTTGCAGAGAGACAGGATCCATGGCTCTCTGCCTAATGATCCCCGGGTGCCGGAGGACATCGAGTCCACGGTACCCACAGCTCAACTCCCGCTGTGTGTTATCACAGCGAGAACGGGACGCCGGCAATGCGCGACCCAGACCCTACTAGGTACATAATCCTGCACAGGAGAGCGGCCTTGCCGCCATATAGGTTATATGGTCGGCAAGCGGTTAAGCAATGTGTCAGCGTAACACTTCCCGGTATTCATTTACCTCTTCAGATTGTTCAATTAAGCTTTGACAATAAAACCTGGAAGCTGATTGGTTTCTATGCAGAGCTGCACCGGATGTTGAACACTCCGGTTTTAGTAAATCTCCCCCCATGGCATCAATACTTTCTGAGCCACTGACCTGAATAAAAGCATGCATCAAGTGAAAGCCAGATAAAAGTCAAAATTCCTTCTTCCTAGGCTCGTTTTAGACCAATCACTCAGGAAGAAGCTGACGCCAATGGCCATTGGGTTAGTCATGAAATCAGATTTAGAGCGGTGACCTTCATAGAATTTCACCTCATCCAGAGCTTGCAACAATGTCACCTGAACAGTAATAATAATAATTAAGAAAATTGTGTTTCGTGTGGAGATGCCGTCTGATTAAATAAATAATTGAACCTAAATGAATAATCAGGTCATTAATTACATCTAATTGTGTATTATCCTCTTCAATAAACAGGTCCTTCACTAATCAGCCGTATTTAAGCTTCAATGGAAAATTCCGCCCCCGGCAAGGTCATCGTTATCATTGGGCTTCACATTCACTCTAAGATGAGTTTAACCTTCTGGAACTTCTTGTGACTTACCTTTTATTGGGGGGGGGGAGCTCATTCACACCGTTACAGCACCTTAGCGTGGTATGCCACACGTCAACATGCAATGAGCTAAGGGGAGCTTTTAGGCCCAGGTCTGAACCTGCAACTTCTGCTGTGTCTGGCAGTGGCTCTACTTACTGAGCCACCTGAGATGCTGGACAGCTCCCTGCCTGACTGTTTGCCTGATTTATTGGACTTTCTTGCCTTGTCTCTTGTTTCTGATAAACCTTGAACTCTTTGCTCCTAAAAGGAACGTCCCGATTTAAGCCAGGTCTCTGCAATTCCTGTTTGCCAGATTATTGTGCTCTCTTCAGCCGATATCTTGCTCCTTTGTGTTCATGCAGCTGTCCTTATCTCCACTACCACTCATTACCAACCTTTGGCTTGTTCCTCAACTATGCTTTTGCTTGATCCCAACCTGCAACCACTTGTTACCGATCTTTGGCTTGTTCCTCAACTATGCTTTTGATTGATCTCAACCTGCAACCACTTCTTACCGATCTTTGGCTTGTTCCTCAACTACGCTTTTGCTTAATCCCAACCTGCAACCACTTGTTACCAATCTTTGGATTGTTCTTTTATTATGCTTTTTGCTTGATCCCAACCTGCAACCACTTGTTACCAAACTTAAGCCTGTTTCTCAACTATGCTTTTGCTTGATCCAAACCCGCAACCACTTGTTACCGATCTTTGGCTTGTTCCTCAACTATGCTTTTTGCTCGATTCCAACCTGCAACCATTTGTTACCGATCTTTGGCTTGTTCCTCAACTATGCTTTTGCTTGATAACAACCAGCAATCACTTGTTACCAATCTTTGGCTTGTTCCTCAACTATGCTTTTGCTTGATCTCACGTGCAACCAATTGTTACCAATCTTTGGCTTGTTCCTTGATTATGATTTTGCTTGATCCCAACCTGCAACCACTTGTTACCAATCTTTGGCTTGTTCTTTGACTATGCTTTTGCTTGATCCCAACCTGCAACAACTATCTACCGATCTTTGGCTTGTTCCTAAACTATGCTTTTGATTGATCCCAACCTGCAATCACTTGTTACTGACCTTTGGCTTGTTGCTTGACTATGCTTTTGCTTGATCCCAACCTGCAACCACTTATTACCAAACTTTGCCTTGTTCCTCAACTATGCTTTTGCATGATCCCAACCTGCAACCACTTGTTTCCGATCTTTGGCTTGTTACTCAACTATGCTTTTACTTGATCACAACCTGCAACCAGGGATGAGCCGAACACCCCCCTGTTCGGTTCGCACCAGAACATGCGAACAGGAAAAAAATTCGTTCGAACACGCGAACACCGTTAAAGTCTATGGGACACGAACATGAATAATCAAAAGTGCTAATTTTAAAGGCTAATATGCAAGTTATTGTCATTAAAAGTGTTTGGGGACCTGGGTCCTGCCCCAGGGGACATGAATCAATGCAAAAAAAAGTTTTAAAAACGGCCGTTTTTTCAGGAGCAGTGATTTTAATAATGCTTAAAGTCAAACAATAAAAGTGTAATATCCCTTTAAATTTCATACCTGGGGGGGGTGTCTATAGTATGCCTGTAAAGGGGCGCATGTTTCCCGTGTTTAGAACAGTCTGACAGCAAAATGACATTTTGAAGGAAAAAACACATTTAAAACTACCGCGGCTATTGCATTGCCGACAATACACATAGAAGTTCATTGATAAAAACGGCATGGGAATTCCCCACAGGGCAACCCCGAACCAAAATTAAAAAAAAAAAATGATGTGGGAGTCCCCCTAAATTCCATACAAGGCCCTTCAGGTCTGGTATGGATATTAAGGGGAACCCCAGCCAAAATTTAAAAAAAAAATTGACGTGGGGTTCCCCCTAAATTCCATACCAGACCCTTCAGGTCTGGTATGGATTTTAAGGGGAACCCCGCGCCAAAAAAAAAAAAACGGCGCCAAAAAAAAAAAAAACGGCGTGGGATCCCCCAAAAGGTCTGGTATGGATTTTAAGGGGAACCCCGCGCCAAAAAAAAAAAAAACGCGCCAAAAAAAAAAAACCGGCGTGGGGTCCCCCCAAAAATCCATACCAGACCCTTATCCGAGCACGCAACCTGGCAGGCCGCAGGAAAAGAGGGGGGGACGAGAGTGCGCCCCCCCCCCTCCTGAACCGTACCAGGCCACATGCCCTCAACATTGGGAGGGTGCTTTGGGGAAGCCCCCCAAAACACCTTGTCCCCATGTTGATGAAGACAAGGGCCTCATCCCCACAACCCTGGCCGGTGGTTGTGGGGGTCTGCGGGCAGGGGGCTTATCGGAATCTGGAAGCCCCCTTTAACAAGGGGACCCCCAGATCCCGGCCCCCCCCCCCTGTGTGAAATGGTAAGGGGGTACTTACCCCTACCATTTCACTAAAAAACTGTCAAAAATGTTAAAAATGACAAGAGACAGTTTTTGACAATTCCTTTATTTAAATGCTTCTTCTTTCTTCCTTCATCTTCTTCTGGTTCTTCTGGCTCTTTTGGTTCTTCCTCCGGCGTTCTCGTCCAGCATCTCCTCCGCGGCGTTTTCTATCTTCTTCTCCTCGGGCCGCTCCGCACCCATGGCATGGGGGGGAGGCTCCCGCTCTTCTCTTCTTCCTTCTTCTCTTCTTCATTTCTTCTCCGGGCCGCTCCGCAGCCATGCTGGCATGGTGGGAGGCTCCCGCTGTGTGACGGCGTCTCTTCGTCTGACGGTTCTTAAATAACGGGGGGCGGGGCCACCCGGTGACCCCGCCCCCCTCTGACGCACGGGACATGACGGGACTTCCCTGTGGCATTCCCCGTGACGTCACAGGAAAGTCCCGTCAAGTCACCGTGCGTCAGAGGGGGGCGGGGTCACCGGATGGCCCCGCCCCCCGTTATTTAAGAACCGTCAGACGAAGAGACGCCGTCACACAGCGGGAGCCTCCCACCATGCCAGCATGGCTGCGGAGCGGCCCGGAGAAGAAATGAAGAAGAGAAGAAGGAAGAAGAGATGAAGAAGAAGAAGAAGATGAAGAAGATGAAGAGAAGAGCGGGAGCCTCCCCCCTCATGCCATGGGTGCGGAGCGGCCCGAGGAGAAGAAGATAGAAGACGCCGCGGAGGAGATGCTGGACGAGAACGCCGGAGGAAGAACCAGAAGGGCCAGAAGAACCAGAAGATGAAGGAAGATAGAAGAAAGAAGAAGTATTTAAATAAAGGAATTGTCAAAAACTGTCTCTTGTCATTTTTAACATTTTTGACAGTTTTTTAGTGAAATGGTAGGGGTAAGTACCCCCTTACCATTTCACACAGGGGGGGGGCCGGGATCTGGGGGTCCCCTTGTTAAAGGGGGCTTCCAGATTCCGATAAGCCCCCCGCCCGCAGACCCCCACAACCACCGGCCAGGGTTGTGGGGATGAGGCCCTTGTCTTCATCAACATGGGGACAAGGTGTTTTGGGGGGCTACCCCAAAGCACCCTCCCAATGTTGAGGGCATGTGGCCTGGTACGGTTCAGGAGGGGGGGGCCGCACTCTCGTCCCCCCCTCTTTTCCTGCGGCCTGCCAGGTTGCGTGCTCGGATAAGGGTCTGGTATGGATTTTTGGGGGGACCCCACGCCGTTTTTTTTTTTTTTTTTTGGCGCGGGGTTCCCCTTAAAATCCATACCAGACCTGAAGGGTCTGGTATGGAATTTAGTGGGAACCCCACGTCAATTTTTTTTAAAATTTTGGCTGGGGTTCCCCTTAATATCCATACCAGACCTGAAGGGCCTTGTATGGAATTTAGGGGGACCCCCACATCATTTTTTTTTTTTTTTTTTTTGGTTCGGGGTTGCCCTGTGGGGAATTCCCATGCCGTTTTTATCAATGAACTTCTATGTGTATTGTCGGCAATGCAATAGCCGCGGGTAGTTTTAAATGTGTTTTTTTCTTCAAAATGTCATTTTGCTGTCAGACTGTTCTAAACACAGGAAACATGCGCCCCTTTACAGGCATACTATAGACACCCCCCAGGTACGAAATTTAAAGGGATATTACACTTTTATTGTTTGACTTTAAGCTATAATAAAATCACTGCTTCTGAAAAAACGGCCATTTTTAAAACTTTTTTTTGCATTGATCCATGTCCCCTGGGGCAGGACCCAGGTCCCCAAACACTTTTTATGACAATAACTTGCATATAAGCCTTTAAAATGAGCACTTTTGATTTCTCCCATAGACTTTTAAAGGGTGTTCCGTGGCATTCGAATTTGCCGCGAACACCCCAAATTGTTCGCTGTTCGGCGAACTTGCGAACAGCCAATGTTCGAGTAGAACATGAGTTCGACTCGAACTCGAAGCTCATCCCTACCTGCAACCAGTTGTTACTGATCTTTGGCTTGTTCCTCAACTATGCTTTTGATTGATCCCAACCTGCAACCACATGTTACCGATCTTTGGCTTGCTCCTTGATTATGCTTTTGCTTGATCCCAACCTGCAACCACATGTTACCGATCTTTGGCTTGCTCCTTGATTATGCTTTTGCTTGATCCCAACCTGCAACCACTTGTTACCGATCTTTGGCTTGTTCCTCAACTATGCTTTTGCTTGATCCCAACCTGCAACCACTTGTTGCCGACCTTTGGCTTGTTTACTGACTACACTTCTGCTTGATCCCTACCTGCTATATCTGCTACTGGACCCTATCTTGCATACCTCCTGGTGGGGCAATCCTGAGAACCACGATCTGGTACTAACATGCAGAAAAACCCATCCCCACCACCTTTAGGAGCTCTGCTGAACACCAGTTAGTGCTTAGACCCCGCAGCTTGGGTGAGCCCACATCATCCACCACGGTGACCTACTTTGTATACCTATCCTGCTGGCCAGTACATAGGATTATGGTGGAGTGGTGGAAATACCTTCATCCCAGAATTAAATGGGAACAGAATATCCTCAAAGAAGATAAGGGAGTGTATAAGGCGGCACAGACAAGGGGGCTCCAAGGTTAATAAAACTATACAAATCTATATTACAAATACAGTAAAATGGGATTAAAAACATACTCGTGACTGGAACAATATGACATAAACACAGCAATAATGGAGGAACATAACCTTGATCATAAACATAGGCTAAAGAGACACTTGACACCGTTCGAATATGAAGTTATTTCATCTTCTTCAAGGATGCTCTAATGCAGACACAAGGATTTTCTAAGATGTAAGAACAATAATAAGTTTCATAATAATTAGCTACAATAATAAAGTCACAATAACAAAATAGACATAAAGTACTGACAGAACTCTGTTGGATGAAAATACATGTACTTAGCCGCAAAGAAGTAAAAACAAGGACTTGATACAAAGCTGTCTCTCGGTAACAACCACCAGGGGGGGCGCGGTGGGCCCAACTGGATAGGCCAGCAAGCTGCTGGGGCCACCCAGGGCTGCAGTCCAAAGGCACAAAGACCACCACTGTGTTTGGAAATAAAAATATGTACACTATATTACCAAAAGTATTGGGACGCCTGCCTTTACATGAACTTTAATGGCATCCCAGTCTTAGTCCGTAGGGTTCAATATTGAGTTGGCCCACCCTTTGCAGCTATAACAGCTTCAACTGTTCTGGGAAGGCTGTCCACAAGGTTTAGGAGGCTGTCTATGGGAATGTTTGACCATTCTTCCAGAAGAGCATTTGTGAGGTCAGGCACTGATGTCGGACGAGAAGGCTTGGCTCGCAATCTCCAGTCTCTGATTCATCCCAAAGGTGTTCTATCAGATTAAGGTGCAGGCCAGTCATGTTCCTCGACCCCAAACCCGCTCATCCATGTCTTTATGGACCTTGATTTGTGCACGTGAGCAGTTTGCAGATAGCCTCTTCCTGTTCCAACATGACTGCGCACCAGTGACTTTGGACGTGGCATGGTTGTTGGTGGCAGACGGGCTGGTCTGAGTATTTCTGGGATTTTTCACTCATAACCATCTCTCTGGTTTACAGAGAATGGTGGGAAAAAGAGAAAATATCCAGTGAACGGCAGTTGTGTGGAGGAAAATGCCTGGTTGAGGTCAGAGGTGAATGGGCAGACTGGTTCCAGATGATAGAAAGGCAACAGTAACTCAAATAACCACTCCTTACATCCAAGGTATGCAGAATACCATCTCTGAATGCACAGCACATTCAACCTTGACGCAGATGGGCTACAGCAGCAGAAGACCACACCGGGTGCCACACCTGTCTGCTAAGAACAGGAAACTAAGGCTACAATTCACACAGGATCACCAAAATTGGACAATAGAAGGTTGGAAAAGTGTTGCCTGGTCACTTAAAGTGGTTGTAAACTCCCCTGAGACATTTTTACATAGGTAAGGTAAGCCTATAATAAGACTTAACTATATGTACTGAAAATATCTCCTAAACCTTCACCATTTAGGAGATATTTACCTTGTAGTGCGCCGATGATGTCATCAGCGCATGCGCAGTGAAGAAACGCCCACGCCATTTCTTCCCCAGCATGTGCCGTGACGTCACGTGGCTCCAGTCACAGAGCCGGAGTCCACGGAAGGAAGGAAGAGGGGTAAAGATGGATGCTTCCATCAGTGGGGCCAATGCGGACACTTAGGGGGGAAATGTCACAACTGTGTGTATACAGTGATATAATTCTTAGGATATGCACCCCTGAAGATCAAGATATCTCCCCATGTATAAACATAATATATTCTTTAGTAGTACCAAACTTTGACAGAAGATAATGTCATAACACATGAGGGGGGGAAATATCACAGCTGATGCGTTTTGCCTCATCGGCTTCCTCAGGGGGCTCAAACAAGGGGTGTGTTACTGTCTTTATAAATTTTGTAGTAAAGAATTATTTTTAATCTATGTCTGTGCACTTGTAGTTACTCTGAAAGGAGGTTTCAGTACTTTTAAAGTCACAATCCATATTCCTTTCTCTTTTTTTGATCCAATACAAACCAGCATGTGGTGCTGTTTTTTTCAACTGAGCTTATATTTCCGCTGTGTTTATACAGTGATATAATTCTTATCATACCCACCTCTGAAGATCATGATATCTTCCCATGTATAAACATTATATATTCTTTAGTAGTACCAAACTTTGACAGAAGATAATGTCATAACACATTAGGAGGGATATATCACAGTTGATGCGTTTCGCCTCGTTGGCTTCCTCAGGAGGCTCAAACAAGGAGTGCACTACTGTCTTTATAAATTTTGTAGTAAAGAATTATTTTTAATCTATGTCTGTGCACTTGTAGTTACTCTGAGAGGAGGTTTCAGCACATTTAAAGCCACAATCCATTTCCGTTCCTCTTTTTTTCATCCATTACAAACCGGGATGTGGTGCTGTTTTTTTCAACTGAGCTTATATTTCCGCTGTGTTTATACAGTGATAAAATTCTTATCATATGCACCTCTGAAGATCATGATATCTCCCCATGTATAAACATAATATATTCTTTAGTAATCCCACACTTTGACAGAAGATAATATCAAAACACATAAGGGGTAAATATCACAGCTGATGTGTTTTGCCTCGTCGGCTTCCTCAGGGGGCTCAACCAAGGAGTGCGCTCCTGTCTTTATAAATTTTGTAGTAAAGAATTATTTTTAATATATGTCTGTGCACTTGTAGTTATGCTGAGAGGAGGTTTCAGCACTTTTAAAGTCACAATCCATTTCCGTTCCTCTTTTTTTCATCCATTACAAACCGGGATGTGGTGCTGTTTTTTTCAACTGAGCTTATATTTCCGCTGTGTTTATACAGTGATATAATTCTTATCATATGCACCTCTGAAGATCATGATATCTTCCCATGTATAAACATTATATATTCTTTAGTAGTACCAAACTTTGACAGAAGATAATGTCATAACACATTAGGAGGGAAATATAACAGTTGATGCGTTTCGCCTCGTCGGCTTCCTCAGGGGGCTCAAACAAGGGGTGCGCTACTGTCTTTATAAATTTTGTAGTAAAGAATTATTTTTAATCTATGTCTGTGCACTTGTAGTTACTCTGAGAGGAGGTTTCAGCACATTTAAAGCCACAATCCATTTCCGTTCCTCTTTTTTTCATCCATTACAAACCGGGATGTGGTGCTGTTTTTTTCAACTGAGCTTATATTTCCGCTGTGTTTATACAGTGATAAAATTCTTATCATATGCACCTCTGAAGATCATGATATCTCCCCATGTATAAACATTATATATTCTTTAGTAATCCCACACTTTGACAGAAGATAATATCAAAACACATTAGGGGGAAATATCACAGTTGATGTGTTTCGCCTCTTTGGCTTCCTCAGGGGGCTCAACCAAGGGGTGCGCTCCTGTCTTTATAAATTTTGTAGTAAAGAATTATTTTTAATATATGTCTGTGCACTTGTAGTTATGCTGAGAGGAGGTTTCAGCACTTTTAAAGTCACAATCCATTTCCGTTCCTCTTTTTTTCATCCATTACAAACCGCAATGTAGTGCTGTTTTTTCCAACTGAGCTTATATTTTCGCTGTGTATATACAGTATACTGAGAGAGAGAGACACATAAATACATAATAAACTGTAAACAGATCGCATTTAAACTCGACAAGGAAAAAAGAAGAGAAATGGTTGCAATCTACGCAGTACTCTCCGCGGTTTCTAGCACAACCGAGTGCGCCATTACATCCGTGACTCTTCCCTTTTACCCGACGTTGACACAGAATTGTTGGCGATTAAAGAGATTCTCAGAAAACAGAGAGCGTAAAAGACCGAACGTGTAGATCGCCTGAAACAAAATACAGCAATTGATGATTTGGAGGTGAATAGCCATTTGAAAAGCGAAGAAGAAAAAAAAAAAAAAAAAACCTCTTTTCATCCTCGTGGCGTTGAGGCCCGGGGGGTATAAAATAACACTTCTGCCTGTCAAAATAGTGCTTTTAGCTTCGGCATGAAAGACGTGTAAGTGATAACAAACATGAAGTGCTGGTGTGAACAATGCAAAGGACGTCGAAAAAAAAAAAAAAAAAAGATTTTGATTGGCAGCCCCGGAGTGCAATTACGTGGGTGACATTTAACTGAAATGCGGCGGATCGTCGACGAGTAACGAAGAATAAAAAAAAAAAAAAAAAAATAATAATAATAATGCAGCCATTAAAATAAATAAAAACACCGCGCTGAGTGGCAAGGACCCTCTTTATTGCTTAAGGGCATAAACTCTAATCAAAGCGCATAATAATAATAATGTGTATTTAGAGTTAATGCAATGGATTTGACGGATCAAGTAAACGCAAGACTGCGGGCTCCGGGCTGCGCTGTTTTTTTTATGGAAGGTTTTATCTTAATTGTGTAAAAGAAAAGATAGCTTTTTTTTAACCCTTTAAACTGGCCTGATGTCAAATTATCCAATTTTTTTTTTTTTTTTTTGGGGTGAAGCGACGCACTCTTGTGAACGCTTATTGGAACAGGTTGTCCTGGAAACTACGGGCAGCCATTTATAAAAATATTAGAAGTGACATCGCTGTCTGTGCTGGTCTGTTTACAGTTTATTTACTGAGGATGAGTTATGGGGATTGCTATACAACGCAGAAAGAAATCTCTTTTCTTTTTTTTATTTTATTATTTACAACGTATCAAACTTGCAGCATATTGTTTGTTCTTGTTCTATATTGTTACTTATTGTTTGAACTTGTTCTGTATTGTTACATATTGTTGGTATTTGTTCTGTATTGTTACATATCGTTTGCACTTGTTCTAAATTGTTACATATTGTTTCTACTTGTCCTCTATTGTTTGTATTTGTTTCCCTATTGCTACATATTGTTTGTACTTGTTTTATATTGTTACATATTATTCGCATATGTTAATAACAAACATCCAACCTTTTGCATCCTTTCAAATCATGGTGCAGTTCTTCACTTTACCAGAAATCAGTCTGGGTATTATGCAATTTCTGCAGACCGGCTGAAGGATGAAATCAAGCTTGCAATGGTTGAGTCTGCTCTCTCTCTCTCATCTTTAATGGGTGGAAAGGGTTCATTTTCATGTTAGGAGAAAGCTCAGTGTGGTAAGCCGACAGGAGGAGGGGGAGAAGTAAGTTGTTTTTTTTTTTGGGGGGGGGGGGGGGGGGTTGCTGGAACTGGGTTGTAAAGCTGAACTCTGGGCAGATATAAAAGATGCAAATTATTCATTAATTAATGGTTAAATGTATTTTTATTTTATATATAAAATTAAGTTTAAGGAGTGAACTAATTGTACTTCAGTGATCATGTGCTAACAAGTATCAGGCAGATAGGAGGAGAGATCAGAGTGATAGAATGATGAGCTCCATGTGCTGGTTCTCCATCTATGGGCCAGATACAGGCCGAGGAGGGACAAGACCTGTTATGCCCCGTACACACGGTCGGATTTTCCGATGGAAAATGTCCGATCGGAGCGTGTTGTCGGAAATTCTGACCGTGTGTGGGCTCCATCGGACATTTTCCATCGGATTTTCCGACACACAAAGTTGGAGAGCAGGCTATAAAATTTTCCGACAACAAAATCCGTTGTCGGAAATTCCGATTGTGTGTACACAAATCCGACGGACAAAGTGCCACGCATGCTCAGAATAAATAAAGAGATGAAAGCTATTGGCCACTGCCCCGTTTATAGTCCTGACGTAGGTGTTTTACGACAACTTTGTGTGACCGTGTGTATGCAAGACAAGTTTGAGCCAACATCCGTCAGAAAAAAACCTAGGATTTTGTTGTCGGAATGTCCGATCAATGTCCGACCGTGTGTACGGGGCATAAGTGTTAAAGAACTACAGTAGATAGATAGATAGATAGATAGATAGATAGATAGATAGATAGATAGATAGATAGATAGATAGATAGATAGATAGATAGATAGATAGATAGATAGATAGATAGATAGATAGATAGATAGATAGATAGATAGATAGATGGCCAAATTGGGCCCAAAGTGTTGATATTTTGTGTGGATCACGGAGCTGGTGGATGTTAGAGACCTTGCGCTCCTCCACCTTCCGTTTGAGGATCTCCCACAGATGCTCAATAGGGTTTAGGTCTGGAGACATGCTTGGAGAGTCCATCACCTTTACCCTGAGCTTCTTTAGCAAGGCAGTGGTCAGCTTGGAGGTGTGTTTGGGGTTGTTATCATGTTGGAATACTGCCCTGCGGCCCAGACTCTGAAGGGAGGGGATCATGCTCTGCTTCAGTATGTCACAGTACATGTTGGCATTCATGGTTCCCTCAATGAACTGTAGCTCCCCAGTGCCGGCAGCACTCATGCAGCCCCAGACCATGACACTCCCACCACCATGCTTGACTGTAGACAAGACACACTTGTCTTTGTCCTCCTCACCTGGTTGCCCCCAAACACGCTTGTCACCATCTGAACCAAATAAGTTTATCTTGGTCTCATCAGACCACAGGACATGGTTCCAGTAATCCATGTCCTTAGTCTGCTTGTCTTCAGCAAACTGTTTGTGGACTTTCTTGTACATCATCTTTAGAAGAGGCTTCCTTCTGGGATGACAGCCATGCAGACCAATCTGATGCAGTGTGCGGCGTATGGTCTGAGCACTGACAGGCTGACCCCCCCACCCCTACAACCTCTGCAGCAATGCTGGCAGCACTCATACGTCTATTTCCCAAAGACAACCTCTGGATATGCACTCAACGCCTTTGGTGGACCATGGCGAGGCCTGTTCTGAGTGGAACCTGTCCTGTTATACCACTGTATGGTCTTGGCCACCATGCTGCAGCTCAGTTTCAGGGTCTTGGCAATCTTCTTATAGCCTAGGCCATCTTTATGTAGAGCAACAATTCTTTTTTTCAGATCCTCAGAGAGTTCTTTGCCATGAGGTGCCATGTTGAACTTCCAGTGACCAGTATGAGAGAGTGAGAGCGATAACACCAAGTTTAACACACCTGCTCCCCATTCACACCTGAGACCTTGTAACACTAACGAGTCACATGACACTGGGGAGGGAAAATGGCTAATTGGGCCCAATTTGGACATTTTCACTTAGGGGTGTACTGACTTTGGTTGTCAGCGGTTTAGACATTAATGGCTGCGTGTTGAGCCTATATACTTTCGTTTTTTTTTTTTTGTTGTTTTTTTTTTTGTTTTCTTTGCCCCATGCACAACATGGAAACACTATTTTTAAAAAATAAATAGAAAAAGAAAAATGTTTTTTTTTTTAGTTTTTTTCGTTTTGTTTTTATGGATTACATAAAATAAAAAAAACAAAAAAAACAAGTACATTTCACCAAAAGAAAGCCTTGTTTGTCACAAAAATAGTATTTTTTTTTTTACCTTGCTCGACTTTAATTGAATTACTAAGAATTTGCATAGCCATTTCCACAGTGAAAGTGCAAATTATTAATTTTAAAGGGAAAATACTGCCTTTAGCCAATAGGTGGAGCTAAGTATTATAGGACATTTCTATGAATCTTAGCTCCATCTACTGGCAGAGTGCAGTATTTTTCATTTTAAATGAGTGATTTACATTCGAACAACACGTTATATAGCCTAAATATGTTTGTTTTTTTTGTTGTTGTTTTTACCTCGTTCACATAGAATGAAAGTACATGCACTTTCACTGGGTGAATGGCTATGCAAATTCTTTATAAATCAGCCTCTTAATCCTAAGTCATGATAATGTTGCCAAATAAACAGGCCTATAACAGAAATGTAGGAATTGCTCTTGCCCTCAGCGGATGTTCAGGTGTGAGAGCTGAACTGATTAAAACTAAAAAAGGCTTTACATTCCCTTTAGATGTATCCTACACTTTTCATAGCCATGGCATGTTAAAGTACAGGGGATGTTTCGGTTTTAGGGTCAGGGTGTTATATGCATGCCTTTTATTTTCTGCGCAGTTGAAAGAAAAACTAAAAATGAGAGGCGCGCTGTAATTGGGATCAACATGTGCAATTCTGACCCCAACGGCAGCCTTTAGAATGAATGAGCAGACCTGCCAGATCTGAGGGAGTAATGAACCTGCGTCTGTCAATGCGGGTGAAATCAAAGGTCAGATCTCAGTGAATCGCAGTCACAGCACATTATGTGCATGAGAGACAGCGATCACAGACAGGCACGCTGGGACACCTCACACGTCTTCACTTCTCCCCAACGCCGCTGCCTGACCTATGTCGTTTTAAAGGTCTAGGGACCTCTCATGTGTTGATGAGGAGGAATATGGGTTCAGGAGAACTCCTGTGTATTTAGAAGGACAACGTAGATAGCCAAGGTGGTTGAAGAGATCCTTTGGATCTGCAAACAAACCAAAGAAGGATCTTCCTTTAGAATTGGACTTTAACATGCAGGATGTTAACTAGAGTATTTACAGGCAAGAATGAGCTGGGATTGGCCCAATCTCGGTCTGAACACAGTTTGGCAGCACCCATGGGAACCTTTCAAATGACTACATTCTGCCGGCCCAATTAGCATCACCCGGGGCATTCCCTGCTGCATCATTTGCAAAGGAAGGGGAATGGTTGTGTCATCATTATTGACCTAATATGACCACATGTCATTAGCTAATATGGCCACATGCCATTGACCTAATATGACCTTGTGTCATGGACCTAATATGACCTCATGTCATGGACCTAATATGGCCACTTGTCATTGAGCTAATATAGCCAGTTGGCCACATGTCATGGACCTAATATGGCCACGTGTCATTGACCTAATATGACCACATGTCATGGACCTAATATGATCTCATTTTATAGACCTAAAATGGCCACATGTCATTGACCTAATATGGTCATATGCCATTGACCGAATATGACCTCATGTCATGGACCTCATATGACCTCATGTCATGGACCTAATATGATCTCATGTTATGGACCTAATATGAACTCATGTCATGGACCTAATATGGGCACATGTCATGGACCTAATATGGGCACATGCCATTGACCTAATATGACCTCATGTCATGTACCTAATATGATCTCATGTCATGCACCTAATATGACCTCATGTCATGGACCTAATATGGCCACATGCCATTGACCTAATATGACCACATGCCATTGACCTTAAATGACCTTATGTCATGGACTTCATATGACCTCATGTCATGGACTTCATATGACCTCATGTCATGGACCTAATATGATCTCATGTCATGAACCTAATATGGCCACATGCCATTGACCTTAAATTACCTCATGTCATGGACCTAATATGATCTCATGTTATGGACCTAATATTAACTCATGTCATGGACCTAATATGGCCACATGCCATTGACCTAATATGACCACATGCCATTGACCTTAAATGACCTTATGTCATGGACTTCATATGACCTCATGTCATGGACTTCATATGACCTTTTGTCATGGACTTAATATGACCTCATGTCATGGACCTAATATGATCTCATGTCATGAACCTAATATGGCCACATGCCATTGACCCTAAATTACCTCATGTCATGGACCTCATATGACCTCATGTCATGGACCTCATATGACCTTGTGTCATGGACCTAATATGACCTCATGTCATGGACCTAATATGATCTCATGTCATGGACCTAATATGGCCATATGTCGTGGACCTAATATGACCATATATCATTGACCTAATATAACCACATGTCATTAACCTAATATGACCACATGCTATTGACCTAATATGGCCACATGTCATTGACCTAATGTCATTAACCTAATATGGCCACATGTCATTGACCTAATGTCATTAACCTAATATGGCCACATGTCATTGACCTAATATGACCATATGTTACTAGTGTACTTGTCGAAAAAGATAAGCACATATAACTTCCTGTGCTCTCTGCCTCTGCTGACTGGTATCATTTACTGTATATTGTTCTAAAGACCAAAGGACCCCACCCATCCATGTTATATACAAGAGGACAGGGGGAGTTCCCAGTAGTGGTGTCTTGTTTCGGTTGTCCCGATACAGTATGGTGAGTGTTGTCACCCTAGGATAGGAAGTGTGTTACCACACCAGGTGAAAATAAACCAATAAAAGCCTGAAACAAGAAAACTAGGGGCTCGTTCACATGGAATGGCCATACACCATAAAAAACCTGCCTGGAAGTGACAGGTTTTGCATACAACTGACTGTACAAATCAGTAACAGGCTGCTGCTGTACTCTGGTATCTGTACATCTGAACGTTTATGGTACATGCATATAGTGACATGTACGTCTGGCCACAGACAGTTTGATTCCAGGGCCGTTATGTTACATTAGCACTCGAATGTGTAGAGGGAGCTGTACGCAACAGATTCAGCTCCCAAGAGCAGAAATATGCTTATTTTGGATGATGTACACTCTAATGCGCCCTTGTGAATGAGCCCTAATACAGCCACCACATATAAGGACTGGTGTCTGCACAAAATATCTATATGTAGTATATGTTCTATATACCCTGTAACATTTATTAATGTAAGATATAATAATGAGCTAATAGTAACCCGACACATTTCGGGAATCTCCATCTTCTTCCTCAGGGCTAACAATGAGCATGACATATGCAATCAATAGAAATCTATATCTGTATAGAGCAGCCATTCTCAACCAGGGTTCCATGAAACCTTAGGGCTCTTCCAGAAATGGCTAGGGGTTCCTTGAGCTGTGAAAGCAATGAGGGGTCAAAGGGCGACCCCTCAAACAGTAGTTGTAAAAGAGAACCCACTGCTGTGTTTACTAATTGGAAAACTAGAATCCGATTTGTGTTCCTTGAGCTGTGGCTAAATGACCTCCCATGTGATGGTGTCTTCATGGTTCCAGGTCCAACACTACTTGGTTAAGCCAGAGCCATGCCTTTAAGGATGGCATTCTGCCCACCAATGTAAACAGCATTCTGTCCACTGACCACCACCAATGAAAGGGGCATTTTCCCAATGACCACCAATAGACTACTCTTAGCAGGGGTTCCTTGACGCCTGACAATTATTGGAAGGGTTCCTTTGGGGTAAAAAAAGGTTGAGAAAGGCTGATACAGAGGATAGAAAACAGCAAGTCTCTTGCTATATACCTCTAGTAGCGGAAAGTCTCAGTCTGTGTATCATTTTTGCCTCATAGGGTACTTTCATAAATGGCTAAACTGACTTCCCATGTGATGGTGTCTGCATAGTTCCAGGTCCAACACCTCTTGGCAGAGCCAGAGCCATGAGTTTAGGGGTAGCACTCTGACAAACAACGTAAGGAGCATTCTTCCCACTGACCATCCACCACCAATGAAATGGGCATTTTCCCAATGACCACCAATAGAATACTCTTAGCAGGGGTCCCCTGAGGCCTGAAACATATTGCAAGGGTTCTTTTGGAGTAAAAAGGTTTAACCAGGGTTCTGCTGAACCCTAGGTTTCTTCCAGAAATGGCTAGGGGTTCCTTGAGCTGTGACTAAATTACCTCCCATATGATGGTATATGCATAGTTCCAGATCCAACACCACTTGGCAGAGCCAGAGCCATGAGTTTAAGGGTGGCATTCTGACCAGCAATGTAAAGAGCATTCTTCTCACTGACCACCACCAATGGATGGAGCATTTTCCCAATGACCACCAATGGACAACTCTTAGCAGGGGTTCCCTGAGGCCTGAGAATTATTGTAAGGGTTTCTGTGGGGTACAAAGATTTAGAAAGGCTGATATATAGGATAGAAGACAGCAACTCTTTTGCATTATACCTCTAGTAGCAGAAAGTCTCAGTCTGTTTATTGTTTTGCCTTCTAGGGTTCTTGTTCAGAAATGGCTAGGGGTTCCTCAAGCTGTGACTAACTGACCTCCCATGTGATGGTACCTGCATAGTTCCAGGTCCCATACCACCTAGCAGAGCCAGAGCCATGACTTTAAGAGTGGCATTCTGGCCACCAATGTAAGGAACATTTTGCCCCACTGACCACCACAGTGCATTTTCTCAAAGACCACCAATAGACTCTATTACTCTTAGCAGGGGTCCCTGAGGCCTAAAAAGTATTGCAAGGGTTCCTTTGAGGTAGGAAGGTCCAACCAGGGTTCCTTTGAATTCTGGGGTTCTTCCAGAAATGGCTAGGGGTTTCTTGAGTTGTGGCTTGCCCACCTCCCATGTGATGGTGTCTGCATAGTTCCAGGTCCAACACCACTTTGCAGAGCCAGAGCAATGGCTTTAAGAGTGGAATTCTGGCCACCAATGTATGGAACATTTTCCCCACTGACCACCACCAATGGAAGAAGCATGTTCCCAATGACCACCAATAGACTGTTCTTAGCAGGGATTCCCCGAGGCCTGAAAATTATTGCAAGGGTTCCTTTGGGGTAAAAAGTTTGAGAAAGATTGATATAGAGGATAGAAGATAGTAACTCTCTTGTGATACACCTTTAGTAGCGGAAAGTCTCAGTCTGTAAATTGTTTTGCCTTCTCATTGACATGAGCCCGTTTCATGCTAACAAACCCTCTCCATTGCTCTTTTTTCCATTCTTCCCGTTAAATCGGTACGTTGCAGAATTACACCTCCTAAACTATATCACCCATGGGCCTTCGAAGGGTCACCCAGGTAAGTCTCATCAACAATTTTCTACTCCCATTATGGCTGGCATTCTTTGCTTGAGCTGAACCCAACTTCCAGCATCTTCCTCTCTCTCACTCCCCTACCCCGGCTTCCTGCCTTTTGGCTGCCGTTAATGCTTTTCCTATGGTGCGTAGCTATCCTCCTGCTGTGCAGATAGAACTTTTCTTAGAGGAAAAAAAAAATGAGGACATCTTCAGTAAAACGCTGGGGCGCTTCTGGTGGAGGATGGAAATTTCTTGGCCGGGCTCCATTGATATTCACGTTCAGCAGGCTGTGTTGGGGAAATATGAGATCTTCCTCAGTCATGATACAATTAAAGGTAATTTGCTTAATTGTGTGCTAATTGTTGCCGGCTCTCTTATGAAATCAAAACTATGCAGAGTTGTAATTGCGGCTGGTTAACATCCTGGAGCTGTCACATCCCGGAACATTCCTGGTGTATTCTTTATGATCTCACTGGAACAATGCACGGTATGTGTGTAGAATGGTCTAAAGGAGAAAAATTACCGATTTAGCTTGTCTGAAATTCATCGACCTCCAACCGTTCTTCCACAGAACTGGAACAACCCAGATCTTACCTGCAGTGTGTGCATGCCAGTCTATGCCTATTAAGATGGGTCAGCAGAATATTTCTTTGCTGCAGATAACAGCATGCTCATGTTTATTTTGTATATCCTGCTTGCCGAGGGGCCCCTGGTTTCAAAGAGATGGGGCCAAGTATCCTAAAGATTATCTATCTATCTATCTATCTATCTATCTATCTATCTATCTATCTATCTATCTATCTATCTATCTATCTATCTATCTATCTATCTATCTATCTATCTATCTATCTACCTAGCACACATATGGGGGTCTTTCCTCTAGAGCACATTGGACTAGAGTCGGTCTGAACCAGGTAAAGGAGAACTCTGGACACCAATGAAGATCACCGGGGATTAGGACTTTAGAAATGACATGATCATTTTACATGTTCTATGATATGTAAAGTGATTGGATTAGGATCTGCTCCACGTCATGTCAGTACAGGTCCTCTTCAATGTGTCAAAGTGGGGCTGAGCAACAATTGAGCACCAACTTTTTTTTTTTTTAAAGCCCGTGGCGTGTGAAACAACACCCAAAAACTCCACCTGGTGCCAAAAAAAGTGCACACAATTAAGGAGTGACACAAAACGTGCATCCTCCCTAGGAAGTACCTTACCCTAATCCCCCAGGGCTCCATACGGGGACTGAGGTACAAATATCGGACTGGTGACCCCACAATAGAAATAAAACTTTTTCGCAGAAGAGAGTTTAACAAGACTCGCGGCCACTCATTAAAATTAGAAGAAAAGAGGTTTAACTTTAAACTACGTAGAGGGTTCTTTACTGTAAGAGCGGCAAGGATGTGGAATTCCCTTCCACAGGCGGTGGTCTCAGAGGGGAGCATCAATAGCTTCAAGAAACTATTAGATAAGCACCTGAACGACCGCAACATACAGGGATATGTAATGTAATACTGACACATAATCACACACATAGGTTGGACTTGATGGACTTGTGTCTTTTTTCAACCTCACTTACTATGTAACTATGTACTCACTGGGCCCATCTGGCCGTAACCAGGCGGACCCCCTTTTTCTGGAGGGTCTGCCGCAACAGACCCACCCAAGTACTCGGTGGGGCTCCCCCGAAGGAAGACCCCATGGGAGAGGGTGAACCAAGCCAGAAGGCCATGTCAAACCCTCTCCCAAGACTTTCAGGGTAGGCCCGATGACCCACACCCTAGTAATCACATTGTGACAAACGTGTAACACAATCAACAAAAAAAATACAAAAAAGTGACAAACACGGGGAATAAATAAAAAAGAAAGTGGGGAGAAGGAAGTGATAGAAGTGAAAGTGGCCATTGTGCAATACAATGGCCGGCCCTTCGGCCAGGAATAAAAAATTCCTCTGGTCCTAGCCAAAAGGCTCGGCCATAGAGGCAGGTGCGAAAAAAGTGTGTTGTGAAGTGACCATGGTGCCAATAAAACTCAAAGTGCCCCTTAACACTTGTGAAAATTATGGCACCCCTGAACTGCCACTTCAGGGGCACATTCACCACAGGCTTTTCTCTCAACCCTGACTGCCCAAATAATTGAGCACCAACTTTTTTTTTTTTTTTTGAAAATGTATACTTTATTTTGCAAGAAAATATCCAAAAAGCAAATACTTCAACAGGGTACATTCCACTCTGTACTGCGACGCAGCGCATAAATACACTACATAACAATACAGTTCCAAGCATACATATAAAGTACATTCATCCTGCGGTATGATGCCTGATATGTTGCGCAGAGTAATAGTACCCCGAAACATGTAACAAAATGTCAATTCATATACTGTCAAATAGCATTCCAATGGGAAACGGGTGTGATGGGGGGGGGGGGGTAGGGGAGGGAAAAAAGGCGCTGTCAATGTCCTCCTGTGAATGAGTTCCACAGAAGAGTCTGTTCAACACACCAATGTGTGTGATAGCAGTCTGTGGTACAAAGTCTTTCAGTTCAGGTTCCAAGGCCCTCAACAGGCCCTGTGCCAAGGGGCACTCCCAGAAAACATGAAAAGCAGTTTCCTCCTGGATGATGCAAAAGAGGCAGTGCCTGTATCTGCACAGGTTTCTGGCATGCATGAATGTCCTGAGTGGCATCCCCCCTTGGATTGCCATCCATGCCAGATCTTTGTGCCTGTTGGTGAGTCTCTTTGAAGAAACATTCCTCCTTACCACTTTGCAAGTGAATGAAGGGAGGCCTGGGTCAGTCTCAATAATCTCAGATGTTCTAATCAACTGGTGGATAGTTTTTGGCTTTCACAAGTCGGGCTTCACTCCATGCAGCCCCTGCTCCTTGATAAACCTAAAAGTATCCAAGTAATACCAAGGAGTGTCCCAGTTGTAGGGGATGGAACTGTCCCATTTGTCCCATCCAAGGGACCTCCAAAAAGGCCTAGTACTGCGAGAATCTTGCTGCGGAGCACCAGTGTTTTACCTTCAATGGTGAATTCTCTGAGGCTCCAAAGACCAAACTTTTGTCGCATCTTTGCCAGTCTTTCCTCCCAGGACTTCAGGGCTGCGCCTTCAGCTCCAAACCAGACCCCAAGGATTTTGATGAAGTCCGCTTTGATGCTGAAAGGGATGGGTGCAGAAGAAGGCAGGAACCACTTTCCGAAGAGCATGACCTCTGACTTCCCGCAGTTAACCTTTGCCCCTGAAGCTTGGCTGAAGTCCTCACAGGTCTGGGCGAGTCTGTCGATGGCGCGCCGGTCGGCACAGAACACCGTCACATCATCCATGTAGAGTAAGCACTTGACCTCCCGTCTGTCTGGTCCTGGTGCGGTGATCCCTCTGATCTCTGGGTTCCGTCTGATGTCTTGGGCGAAGAGCTCTATACAGCAAATGAAAAGCAGAGGTAAGAGAGGGCAGCCTTTTCTGACCCCAGATCGAATTGGAAAGGGGTCAATTTTCCAGCCATTTACCAACACCAAACTACATTACATTCACATATGAACAAATCTTTTGCCTTTTAACAATTGAGCACCAACAGTCTAGATGATGCTGGATGTTCTCCAGCCAGGAAATGAGGGCGGGGCTCTATATGACTTGCTGCAGCTTCTAATATACAGGGTGAGAAGCTCACAGTGTTCAGTGAAATCAGAGGAAGGCCATTCCAGTCCAGGAGAGGAGCCGCTACAACTGTTCAAGCCTGAAGGGGAGGCCGGAGGTCAGATAGAGTTGAAGGCAGCAGGTCAGGGATTGCAGAATGACTGCACTCCATGACCTCACCAATGGCAGACAGATCGCCCCCGGAGGGAGCTTCCTCTCGCGGTCCCTATCTCGTGGCAATTTGCATGCGCCACGCACCTTAAAAGGATCCATTTTTAGGGATGATTTATGTATGCATTTTCTTGTTAACGTATGCAAATGAAATGCACGGTCGAACATTCCACACCTTCGTACGGGAGCGCGTCTGTGGTGCGAGGAACAGGAAACCGCATAGATAATTAGGACGGCTGTTAGGAAGGATTTGTTGTTTCCTTCCATCCTGATTGTAGAAAGATGAAACGTTTTTTCCAGTGCAAAGATCCCTTCTAGAGGCTTTATAGGGAAATCCGAAATACCGACCTACGTCATCGGTCTTAAAGTGGTTGTACCCAGGGCCGGATTTACATCTCAGGACTCAGGAGCCAGAGAATTCTGAAGCGCCCCCCCCCCCCCAAAAAGACAGTAATGCCGGCCATACACTGTTCGAATCTTCGGAAATCAAATTTGAGCAATCGGACATGCTGGAAATTCAAAAAAAAAAGAACGATTTTCTAATCAATGATGGGAGAATCGTGCGAGAAATGTAATAAGAAAAAAAAATGCGCATGTGCAAGAAAAGAAAACTTACGGAGAGAAAAGAAAATTCCCGGCCATGAAAATTCTTTTCTGTAGCAACATGAGGTGAAATTGAAAGCTTGGTCGGCCGAATTTCAAAAATCAATGGTGGCGCCATCGGATCACAAAAAAAACGAACTTTCTGATTTTGAAAAGAAAATTCGTTCGAAATTCGACCATGTATGGCCTGCTTTAGACTAACTTTTCTTTCTTGATAAAATACCGCAAAGGTCTAGGAAATGCAAAGTTGCAGTAAAAAAAGCACACTCAAGTGAAAAGATGAGGTTGAATAAATAGATACCCAACACGTCGAACCTTAAATTTGTGTGCGCCCGTGAGCTGGCAACAAACCTCAGTACCCTATATATTCTATAGGCGACGCTTCAAAAGCCCCGAAAGGTCATACTTTTTGAGTTTCGGAGGAGGTCTGGTGCTAGAATTATCGCTATCACTCACGCCTGTGCGGCGATATATAACCTGTGTGTCGCAATCGATGTGTAGGTGCGTTTACGGGGGTGGGGGGCTTAAAATTATTTTTTTGGGGGGAGGGGTTTTATGTGCTTGGGTGTAACTTTTTTTTTTTGCTTAAAGCAGAGCTCCACCCAAAAGGGAAGCTCCGCTTTTTAGCACCCCCCCCATCCTCCACTGCCACATTTTGGCACTTTTTTTGCCAAAAATCTATCCTGTAGTTTGTAGACGCTATAACTTTTGCGCAAACCAATCAATATACACTTATTGGGGTTTTTTAATCCTAGATTAATGACGAAATTTAATTTTTTTTAAAAATGTATTGGATATGTTTGATAGCAGAAAGTAAAAAAATATTGTTTGTTTTCCAAATTGTTGAGTTCACAGCACAAAAAATGAACTTCCTGGCTATGCTAGCCGGGGAAAGTGACGTGACCTGGAAGTGATGTCATACACGTCGCTTTCCGGGTCACCAACAAGAAGGGGAGGAGAGTGGACGTGTGTCCGCTCCTCTCCCTCCCCTCTACCCACCAGTAAATGTCATGCCAGTTGTAGCGGGATGATATGCAGCAGTACGCATCACCCCGGTTTTTTTTTTAGAGCAGATGGTCAGCTCTCTTGTAATAGCAATCCAGCAGCTAACTAGCCGCTGGATTGCTGTTACAAGCAGCAGGAGGGGACATCCCTATTGCCCCATTCCTTGGCATGCTCTGACTCTCCCGTCCCATTCCTTGGCATGCTCGGACTCTACCACCCCATTCCTTGGCATGCTCAGACTCTCCCGCCCCATTCCTTGGCATACTTGGCCTCCCCGCCCCATTCCTTGGAATACTTGGACTCTCCCGCCCCATTCCTTGGCATGCTCGGACTCTCCCGCCCTATTCCTTGGCATGCTCGGACTCTCCCGCCCCATTCCTTGGCATGCTCAGACTCTCCCGCCCCATTCCTTGGCATACTTGGACTCCCCGCCCCATTCCTTGGAATACTTGGACTCTCCCGCCCCATTCCTTGGCATGCTCGGACTCTCCCGCCCTATTCCTTGGCATGCTCGGACTCTCCCGCCCTATGAATTGGCATGCCCGGACTCTCCCGCCCCATTCCTTGGCATGCTCGGACTCTCCCATCCCACCGGGAGACTTTAGTTACCAGCCAGTGCGCCCCCCGGCTGGCCGAACAGCCAACTAAACCCGGAATCGGCTTTGATCCGCTCTCGACTATGGTAACCCGGAAGCGATGATGACATGACATCACTTCCGGTTTCCCCAGATGTCAGTGGCGCCAGTTTTAAAATAATCGAAAAGCATTTGAAAACATCGATCTTGGTGTTTTCCATCCATTCCTTGGCATGCTCGGACTCTCCTCCCTCATTCCATGGCATGCTCGGACTCTCCCGCCCCATTCCTTTCCCACCCCATTCCTTGGCATGTTAAGGACTGTCCCGCCCCATTCCTTGGCATGCTCGGACTCTCCCGCTTCATTCCTTGGCATGTTCGGATTCTCCTGCCTCATTCCTTGGCATGCTCGGACTCTCCCGCCCCATTCCTTGGCATGCTCGGACTTTCCCGCCCCATTCCTTGGCATGCTCAGACTCTCCCGCCACATATCCTTGGCATGCTCAGACTCTCCCGTCCCATTCCTTGGCATGCTCAGACTCTCCCGTCCCATTCCTTGGCATGCTCAGACTCTCCCACCCCATTCCTTGCGATGCTTGGACTCTCCCGTCCCATTCCTTGGCATGTTCGGACTCTCCCATCCAATTCCTTTGCATCCTCAAACCCTACCGCCCCATTTCTTGGCATACTCAGACTCTACTGCCCCATTCCTTGGCATGCTCAGACTCTCCCACCCCATTCCTCGGCATGCTCAGACTCTCCCGCCCCATTCCTTGGCATGCTCGGACTCTCCCACCCCATTCCTTGCAATGCTCGGACTCTACCGCCCCATTCCTTGGCATGCTTGGACTCTCCTGCCCCATACCTTGGCATGGTCGGAATCTCCTGCCCCATTCCTTGGCGTGCTCGGACTCTCTTGCCCCATTTCTTGGCATGCTCGGACTCTCCCGTCCCATTTCTTGGCATGCTCAGACTCTCCCGCCCCATTCCTTGGCATGCTCGGACTCTCCCGCCTCATTCCTTGGCATGCTCAGACTCTCTCGCCCCATTCCTTGGCATGCTCGGACTCTCCCGTCACATTTATTGGCATGCTCGGAATCTCCCGCCCCATTCCTTGGCATGCTCGGACTTTTCCGTCCCACCGGGAGACTCAAGTTACCAGCCAGTGAGTCCGCGGCTGGCCGAACAGCCAAGCAAACCCGGGATCGGCTTTGATCGACTCTCGACTGACATGACATCACTTCCTGTTCCCCCTGGATGTCAACGGCGCCAGTTTTAAAAAAAATCAAAAGCATTTGAGAACGCCGCTCTTGGTGTTTTGAATGCTTTTAGGTGCAGAGGAGGGATTTGGGGTCTTATAGACCTCTCCATAAAGGGTACCTGTCACATGACTATTGCTGTCACAAGGGATATTTACATTCTTTTTGACAGCACTAAACGTGATAAAAAAAAATAAAGGAACAGTGTAAAATTCAAAAAATTAATTAATTAATTAATAATTACAAAAAATAAAATAAAATATAAGGTAGTGCCTCAAAAAAAAATATGCAAAGGTAGGGGCGGGCACCATCATCCTTGAACTTGGAATGATGAAAAAGGGGGTGTGTCAGGGGCTACTCCAAACATTTCCCCACGACAACAAAGAATGTTGTGGACTATCTCGGTACCCAGGGATTGGACGAAGTATAGGAGAAAATTGCCGCTCCAGAAGCTCCCGACCTCCGGCCGCACCCGCCCTATTGTGAGCTTGCAGGTGCTGGCTCTGCACAAGCTTGGAAGAAAAGAAAAAGCCCTGGACGGCCGCACACAGCTGAAGGCATCTTTATTAATGATTAAAAATCCAATACAGTCACTTCATGTACAAGAGGAACAGGGAGAAGCAGCTAACGCGTTTCATACCATGTACTGGTGCTTAATCATAGCTATGATTAAGCACAGCTACATGGTGTGAAACGCGTTAGCTGCTTCTCCCTGTTCCTCTTGTACATGAAGTGACTGTATTGGATTTTTAATCATTAATAAAGATGCCTTCAGCTGTGTGCGGCCGTCCAGGGCTTTCTCTTTCCGATTGGACAAAGTAGATATAAAAATATTAATTTATTGAAAAAGGACAAAAAAATGAAAAACATTGAATACAATAAAACATAAAATGGTTATTGCATACTGTTTCAAGTAACACAAGCAAAGAACAGGTAGACCCCACAAATATATGGGGGAAAAAAGAGATGTAGGCCCAAAACGTGATCCTCAACATGTTTCGCGACAAAAGTCGCTTCTTCAGGAGGAGTCGACCATCAACATCTATAAAGAGATACAATCTTATAGTTATATAGTCACAAATAGTGGAAAAAACAGGGAATACAATTTGGAAAAATAAAATAAAAATTAAAGTGCCCCCCTCCCCCGCCGGTTACATGCAAAGGCGTGAACACATGCGTCTGTCGTGCACACACAAGCAGAGATTGTCCAAACACATGTGAGGTGTCGCTGTAAATGGCAGATCATGGGTGGTAATTCTAGCACCCGACGTCCACTGTAGATCTAAAGTGGTAACATGTAAAGGCTTTTTAAGTGTCACCTAGGGATAGTAAAATTTACACCGTTCGTCGCCGCTACGCAATTTTACAGCGTGACACGTTTGGCATCTATTCACCTACCAGCAACAATAGACCCCCCCAGCAACATAAGACCCCACCAGCAACAATAGACCCCCCAGCAACATAAGACCCCACCAGCAACAATAGACCCCCCAGCAAGATAAGACCCCACCAGCAACAATAGACCCCCCAGCAACATAAGACCCCACCAGCAACAATAGACCTCCCAGCAACATAGGACCCCACCAGCAACAATAGACCCACCAGCAACATAAGAACTCACCAGCAACAATAGACTCCCCAGCAACATAAGACCCTACCAGCAACCATAGCTCCCAACTGTCCCTGATTTGGAGGGACTGTCCCCCTCATTTGTCCCTCATTTTGGTCTGATCTATATAATTGTATATAAAATGCACTTTTTATCTTTCAAACAGTGTTTCCCAGCACTAAACCTTTCATCTGATTTCTAAATTGCTGCATTTGTACATTTTAAAAGCCAATTTAAAGGAATATAAGTGGTAAAAAGAATCCACTGTGGGTTTAATTAACCTTATTTTTGGTCAATTTACCTTTAAGGGGGCGTGGCAGGGGGTGTGTCCTATGCCTACATACGTTTGCCAGTAGGTGTCCCTCAATCCCATCTCAAAATGTTGGGAGGTGTTCCAGCAACAATAACCCCCCCCCCAGTAACATAGGATGCCCACTAGCTACAATAGACCTCCAGCTAGAGACAACAGACCCACCAGCAACACTACACCCCTCAGTAGTAAAAAAAAGGTAGAAAAAAAGCGACTATTGTGAAAATAATTACATGTTAACATTTGTGGTCATACTAAAGGCCCCCCTACCAAGAAGACATTGAATATTCACTTGTCCTGCCGCCCACATTACAAATCTCTCGCTGTAGTGGAGGGAAACCCCTGGCTAAAGATTCTGCAGGATCCTAAACTTTTCTTGGTCCCCCTCTGCACTCAGTGGTTCGATCCACTGTCCCCCTACTGTCCTGTAGGAAGCTCTGGCCCGGTGGGAGGAACCACTGAGCGAAGCAGGGGGGGGGGGGTCAGGAAATAAACACAGCAGACGTGTCTGATTCTGCAGAACATTTAGCTGGTGGTTCCTCTCCACTAATGCCGAGACCAGCAATGTGGTCAGCGGGAGAGGTGAGAATTCCAAGTCTTCTTTGAATGGGGGGGGGGCTTTATTTCGGTCTGTTTATAAAAACATAAAAGAAAAGAAAAAAAGAAGAATTCTCTGCGATAGGTTTCATCTTGTGCTCCCTATAGTGTAATTTGCAAACTCTCCCTACTCTACATAATATTCGTATTCATTATCAAGATTGCGTGATTAAAAATTAAAATGTACAAATATATTTTCCTGCTCTAATCTGTAGCAGAGCCAAACAGTTCATGCAGAATTGTTGCGTTCCTCTAAATTCCTCCAACCATGATTGCGAAGAAAGCAAAAAACGAAAAATTCTCCTGGGCCCTAAGAGACTTCGGGTTCTTGACTTAATCAGAACATTCTAAGTCTTTCTCTATGAATTATTTATCCTGCCGTTGAAAAATAATCAATACGACGTTGGACACCAGGAGGAATACAAAATTTTAAATTTAATTTTTTTTTTTTTTTTTTGGTGTGAACTGCTTGGATAGTGCGGCGCTTCACTAAAGAGAAAAAAGATAATATTGGCCTGGAAATGGGCTGCAGATTTTGTATGAAAGTGATAAACATTTAATGATACCATTGGTTACAAAGTATGTAAGAAAATGTAATGATAGATAGATAGATAGATAGATAGATAGATAGATAGATAGATAGATAGATAGATAGATAGATAGATAGATAGATAGATAGATAGATAGATAGATATAGATATAAATATATATAGACAGACAGTATATACAAAAATTATAAGCAATACAAAATGAAATAAAAATACAATTTAAAAAAAATATGTAAAAAATTTATAGTAATGGATTGCAGGTAAATACATATAATAATAATAATAATAATAATAATAATAATAATAATAATAATAATAATAATAATAATAATAATAATAATAATATACATACGGTAATTATACAAAAATTATAAGCAATAAAAAAATGCAATAAATGCAACTAAAATACATAAAAAAAATGTTTTATATATATATATATATATATATATACATATATATATACATATATATATACATATATATATATACATATATATATATACATATATATATATATATATATATATATATATTTATTTAAAAGTCTACACCCCTGTTAACACCCCTGTTAAAATGTCAGGTTTCTGTGATGTAAAAAAAAATTAGAAAAAGCTAAATAATTTCAGATTGTTTTGAACCTTTAATGTGACATATATATATATATATATATATATATATATATATATATATATATATATATATATATATATAGACGGTATATACAAAAATTATAAGCAATAAAAAATAAAATAAAAATTTTGAAAAAAATATGTAATAAAATAATATTAATGGATTGCAGGTAAATACATATAATAATAATAATAATAATAATAATAATAATAATAATAATAATAATATACATAATTGTACAAAAATTGTAAGCAAAAAAAAAAAAAAAATATATATATATATATATATATATATATATATATATATATATATATATATATATATATATATTGGATATAACAAGTCTATACACCCCTGTTAAAATGTCAGGTTTCTGTGATGTAAAAAAAAAAAATGAGACAAAGATTAATAATTTCAGATTTTTTTTTTAACCTTTAATGTGACCTATAAACTGTACAACTCAATTGAACAACAAACTGAAATCTTTTAGGTAGAGGGAAGTAAAAAAAAAAAAATAATACAATTATCTGGTTGCATAAGTGTGCACACTCCTTACACTAATACTTTGTTGGAGCACCTTTTGATTTTATTACAGCACTCAGTCTTTTTGGGTATGGGTCTATCAGCATGCCACATCTTGACTTGACAATATTTGCCCGCTCTTCTTTGCAAAAACACTCCAAATCTTCCAGATTGCGAGGGCATCTCCTGTGCACAGCCCTCTTCAGATCACCCCACAGATTTTCAATGGGATTCAGGTCTGGGCTCTTGCTGCGCCATTCCAAATCTTCTTCTGGTGAAGCCATTCCTTTGTTGATTTGGATGTCTGCTTTGGGTCGTGGTCATGCTGAAAGACAAAGTTCCTCTTCATGTTCAGCTTTCTAGCAGAAGCCTGAAGGTTTTGTGTCAATATTGACCGGTATTTGGAACTGTTCATAATTCCCTCCACCTTGACTAAGGCCCCTGTTCCAGCTGAAGAAAAACAGCCCCAAAGCATGATGCTGCCACCACCATGCTTCACGGTGGGTATGGTGTGCTTTTAATGATGTTGTTTTTGTGCCAAACATATCTTTTGGAATTATGGCCAAAAAAGTTCAACCTTGGTTTCATCAGACCATGACACATTTTCCCACGTGCTTTTGGGAGACTTCAGATGTGTTTTAGCCAGGCTTGGATGTTTTTCTTGGTAACTTCCGTCTTGCCCCTCTACCCCATAGCCCAGACATATGAAGAATATGGGAGATTGTTGTCAGCACACAGCCAGTTTTTGCCAGATATTGCTGCAGCTCCTTTAATGTTGCTGTAGGCCTTTTGGCAGTCTCCCTGACCAGTTTTCTTCTTGTGTTATCGATTTTGGAGGGACGTCCAGTTCTTGGTAATGTCTCTGTTGGGCCATATTTTCTCCACTTGATGATGACTGTTTTCACTGTGTTCCATGGTATATCTAATGCCTTGGAAATTCTTTTGCACCCTTCTAACTGATACCTTTTAACAATGAGATCCCTCTGATGCTTTGGAAGCTCTCTGCGGACCATGGCTTTTGCTGTAGGATGGGAATAAAAAAATGTCAGGAAAGACCTACTAGGACAGCTGAAATTTATTTGGGTTTAATTGCACTTTAAATGATGGCAGGTGTGTACTGACTCATATTTAACATGAGTTTAAATGTGATTGCTTAATTCTGAACACCTCTACATCCCCAGTTAAAAGAGGGTGTGCACACTTCTGCAACCACATTATTTTATTTTTCCATTTCTACCCCCCCTAAAAGATTTCAGTTGGTTTTTCAATTGAGTTGTACAGTTTATAGGTCACATTAAAGGTGGAAAAAGTTCTGAAATGATTTATCTTTGTCCCCGACCGGTGAATGCTGGGTCGATAACATCACCAGGTGATGTCGCCAAGTGGGCCCACCAGGTTGGGCCGAAGAACAGGTGTGTTCATCCCAACTCTATTGCTGGTTAGTGAGAAGAATGTCCCTTACATTGGTGATCAGTGGGAAGAATGTTCCTTACATTGGTGATCAGTGAGAAGAATGTCCCTTACATTGGTGATCAGTGAGAAGAATGTCCCTTACATTGGTGATCAGTGAGAAGAATGTTCCTTACATTGGTGATCAGTGGGAAGAATGTTCCTTACATTGGTGATCAGTGAGAAGAATGTTCCTTACATTGGTGATCAGTGAGAAGAATGTTCCTTACATTGGTGATCAGTGAGAAGAATGTTCCTTACATTGGTGATCAGTGGGAAGAATGCTCCTTACATTGGTGATCAGTGAGAAGAATGTCCCTTACATTGGTGATCAGTGAGAAGAATGTCCCTTACATTGGTGATCAGTGAGAAGAATGTTCCTTACATTGGTGATCAGTGGGAAGAATGTTCCTTACATTGGTGATCAGTGGGAAGAATGTTCCTTACATTGGTGATCAGTGAGAAGAATGTTCCTTACATTGGTGATCAGTGAGAAGAATGTTCCTTACATTGGTGATCAGTGAGAAGAATGTTCCTTACATTGGTGATCAGTGAGAAGAATGTTCCTTACATTGGTGATCAGTGAGAAGAATGTTCCTTACATTGGTGATCAGTGGGAAGAATGTTCCTTACATTGGTGATCAGTGAGAAGAATGTTCCTTACATTGGTGATCAGTGAGAAGAATGTTCCTTACATTGGTGATCAGTGAGAAGAATGTTCCTTACATTGGTGATCAGTGAGAAGAATGTTCCTTACATTGGTGATCAGTGAGAAGAATGTTCCTTACATTAGTGATCAGTGAGAAGAATGTTCCTTACATTGGTGATCAGTGAGAAGAATGTTCCTTACATTGGTGATCAGTGAGAAGAATGTTCCTTACATTGGTGATCAGTGAGAAGAATGTTCCTTACATTGGTGATCAGTGAGAAGAATGTTCCTTACATTGGTGATCAGTGGGAAGAATGTTCCTTACATTGGTGATCAGTGAGAAGAATGTTCCTTACATTGGTGATCAGTGGGAAGAATGTTCCTTACATTGGTGATCAGTGGGAAGAATGTTCCTTACATTGGTGATCAGTGAGAAGAATGTTCCTTACATTGGTGATCAGTGGGAAGAATGTTCCTTACATTGGTGATCAGTGAGAAGAATGTTCCTTACATTGGTGATCAGTGGGAAGAATGTTCCTTACATTGGTGATCAGTGAGAAGAATGTTCCTTACATTGGTGATCAGTGGGAAGAATGTTCCTTACATTGGTGATCAGTGAGAAGAATGTTCCTTACATTGGTGATCAGTGAGAAGAATGTTCCTTACATTGGTGATCAGGGGAAGAATGTTCCTTACATTGGTGATCAGTGAGAAGAATGTTCCTTACATTGGTGATCAGTGAGAAGAATGTTCCTTACATTGGTGATCAGTGAGAAGAATGTTCCTTACATTGGTGATCAGTGGGAAGAATGCTCCGTACATTGTTTTATAGAGTTGGGCGAACAGTTCGAGCTGAGCAAAAGTTTGGCCCAAACCTGTTCGCCCATTCGACACTCGAATTTGCGAACATTCGCCTGGGATGTTTACCCACTGAACGCCCCACAATGCACTATGCACCGCACAGTGCATTCTAGGGTCCTGATTGGCAGAAGCAATGCACCTGACTGTAATGCCGCGTACACACGAGCGGACTTTACGGCAGACTTTGCCCGGCGGACGGGATTTCTTCGGACAATTCGATCGTGTGTGGGCTCCAGCGGACTTTGTTTGCTCAAAAGTTGGACGGACTTCGATTTGAAACATGTTTTAAATCTATCCGTCGAACTTGAGTCCGGTCGAAAAGTCCGCTCGTCTGTATGCTAGTTCGACGGACAAAAAGCCACGCTAGGGCAGCTATTGGATACTGGCTATGAACTTCCTTATTTTAGTCCGGTCGTACGTCATCACGTACGAATTCGACAAACTTTGGTGGCTTGTGTGTAGGCAAGTCCATTCATTCAGAAAGTCCATCGTAAAGTACGTCGAAAATTCCGCCAGGCAAAGTCTGCCGTAAAGTCCGACCGTGTGTACGTGGCATAAGGCTTTGCCCAATCCGAGCACTGTCTAAACCCTGACTTGGTGGTCTATTGGAAAGAACACCATCCTCACCAACAGCAAAAAAAGATTATTGGAGTCAAACCGCTGGCTCTGGCCAATGACCTTTGCTCTCGGCGTTTACAGGTCAATCTGTTCTCAAGGAACCCCCTACCAACCTCTGGAGGAACCCAAGGGTTCCACATACCCTGGTGGAGAATGTCTGCTTTAGACATGACCAAAATCATGCATTTTGTAGACCTCTCTAATTTCTTGCACCATAACTCAGGAAACAACACCTGCAAAGTTAAAAAAAAAAAAAGTGTACACGAAAAAAAAAAAAAATTTAGGTGATAAAATGCTCAATGTTAATTAATGTTAATTAGAAACATTCCGTGTTTGTCTCTGTCTGAACCTGCTGGGAATAAACTTTGCTTCTTGCAACAGCTAGGTGTGTCTCATCTTGTACTGCAAAGTGTTAAGCATGATTTGAATATGAAATGGGAATTGTAGTGCAGGTAACAGCAGGAATGACAAAACAGTCACCTGAGACGGGAAATGTAAAGTACAACTAAAAGGAAACAACGCAGCGTAGTGATAATGAGATGCCACAGACAAGATCTGCTATTTAGAGATTTTTTTTTTTTAAGTTAAAACGCACCCAACTGTATACAACCGTTTACAAACTCGGCCATTCAAGCCAATGGGGCTGCACTGCAATGCTTGACTTGTGCTTGTAGTGCATTCGTCCCGCTGTCCCGCGTTTCTTCTCAAGGTGCTGACTTTTTTTTTTCTGGCAGGTAAAGTAAATCTAAACCCAAGAACAAATTTTTTTTTATATATATTTCAGTCTTACATACAGTAATTTAGGAAGAAGAAACCCCTGTCGGGGGATATATGGGACTTTCTGGGTGCTATTCCTACACTCATCAACAACAGTTGTAGTTAAAAAAAAATGTTTTATTTTTACACATTCACATGAAGAAAAAGGGTATACAGTAATACATTTTTTCCATACAAAAATACCACACTTTTGTCCTACATGTTTCGCCTTACGGCTTCCTCAGGAACATGCGTGGATGCTCTTATCTAATGAATAAGAATATCCACGCATGTTCCCGAGGAAGCTGTAAGGCGAAACATGTAGGACAAAAGTGTGGTATTTTTGTATGGAAGAAATGTATTATAGGGCGTACACACGGTCGGACTTTGTTCGGACATTCCGACAACAAAATCCTAGGATTTTTTCCGACGGATGTTGGCTCAAACTTGTCTTGCATACACACGGTCACACAAAGTTGTCGGAAAATCCGATCATTCTGAATGCGGTGACGTAAAACACGTACGTCAGGACTATAAACGGGGCAGTGGCCAATAGCTTTCATCTCTTTATTTATTCTGAGCATGCGTGGCACTTTGTCGTGTACACACGATCGGAATTTCCGACAACGGATTTTGTTGTCGGAAAATTTTATCTCCTGCTCTCCAACTTTGTGTGTCGGAAAATCCGATGGAAAATGTCCGATGGAGCCCACACACGGTCGGAATTTACGACAACACGCTCCGATCGGACATTTTCCATCGGAAAATCCGACCGTGTGTACGGGGCATTACTGTATACCCTTTTTTCTTCTATGTGAATGTGTAAAAATAAAACAATTTTTTTAACTACAATTGTTGTTGATGAGTATATGAATAGCACCCAGAAAGTCCCATATATCCCCCGACAGGGGTTTCTTCTTCCTCTCCATTACAAAGGGATGTTGGTGTTAAAGAGGAAGTAAACTCTTCCACTCTGATGCTGCTTTTCATTTAGTCCATTATAATAAGTAATCATCAATCTATAGCCACTGTAATCCAGCCCAAATTGCATATTACTTACTGTTTAAAGAAACTTTAAAAAAACTTGTTTCCAGGGGTTAGGCAGCGCCATCTTAAGTATTGTTTTGTGAGTCCACAGTAGAGTGTATTTCCGCCCTTACATTGAGCACTTCCTGTACTGTTAACCAAGCCTCCTTCTCAATCCAATGTTTCTATGGCAACCCTGTCTCCCTGCTCATAGCTGAATTGTTTTATCTCATAGTATCTACTTGTGCCGATTATCTAGTGTTTGCCTGTGTCAGTCTTATCAGCTTCAGCTGATAAGACTGCAGTAATGCTGTCCGATGCCCAAGTTTACACTCCAAATGATGTCACATGGTCACATGGGGTGTAGTAGGAAGCTCTGAGTGATTATGCAGTCTCATGGGATTTCAGTGTCGTGCCGTAGGAAGTCCTGATAATAGACAGACAAGTACACAGAGTGTGCCGTGAATCAGGGGAGATCTGGGCATGCTCAGTGAAGTCATTCTAAAGAACAAAAAAGGATTACAACAATACTAAGCAAGTATGGAGATATCTACAAGCAATGTTCATTAGGGTTTTTTATGCCGATTTACATGGGACAAAGTTGTCAGGGAGAGTTTACAACCACTTTAACTAATTAATTTTGATAATTGATCACTCTAAATTCTCTACTCATGCAGTAATTTAGGGTTGAAAAAAATAAATAAAAACACCAGTCTATCCAGTTCAACCAGTACCAGAGTTTACCAGTCCTTAGAGGTGGTGGCTGCATGTGTTCTCTTATTCCAGCCTCTTCTTCCTGTTGTTCTCACCTGGTGATCCTGCCGGTAGGAAACCTTCTTTACCCAGGTGACAACACTCACCGTATTATATCTTTGGAGGAGCAAAGTTGTCACCTTAGGACTAGAAATATGTTCGGACCAGTGGCAGCATGTCCATTCGGGGCACAGGGGTGCCACCCCCCCCTCCAATCCATGTGCCCGGTCCCTAATCTACAGGGGCTGGGCACAAGGCTCTAATTGGCTTCAAAAAAGGGTGGGCTCATTGGCTGACAGTTGATCATGTGGTAAGGGGCCGGGATCGGTGATCATCCTTGAGGCGATTCAGTTCGCATTTGCAGCGCTATACAAGTCATTCATTCATTCATCCGAGTCTCCATAGGCATGCACACAGGGTGTGCCAGGTGTGCCTGGGCACACCCTAATCACCCCGTGTGCTGTGGGTGCCCCTTTTTTAGACCCGTGATATTTTACTAAATCCCCCCTACTGGGGCTCCAAAAAAAAATTGGAAAAAACAAATTAAAAATAATAAAATTGTTAAAAATAATAGTAAAAAAAAATGTTAAAAAAATTAAAAAAATAAAATTTAAAAAAATAATGAAACAATAAAAATAAAAACTGCTGACACCTACCTCTGCCCTACTGACATTGTCCACGGCTCTTCTGACACCGGCAGTATATACACACACGTATATGTGTTGGGGTGCACACTCGGTGATCACAGCGTGCACCACACATGCCCTGTAGGGGGCGTGCGGGGAGCGGGCAAAGGGGAGGACGTCTACTGACGGCCTCCCGGCAATGTAGGTCTGCGCTGTAGCCGTCATTCGGTTATAGCGCGGATGGGAATCGGTTAAACAAAAATTCTGGGGTCCTGTACGCCCTGTGCAATATATTAAATTGTATTAATCTAAAATAGGGTGAAAGAGATACAAGGGGAAGAGTATGACTTGGTTATTATTTAAAGAAAACAAAAAAACAAAACAATACTGAAAGCCTTTAAAATCATTTTAATGCATTCTCTGAATTAACTTAAAAAAAAAAAAACTTCTGTATACTGCTACCCCTCCCCCCCTCTCCCTTTATGTTTACCTGAGCCCAACTTCCACTTAGCGATGTTCACCAGAGAAGAACCGCTCTCGGGCTCTCTCCCTTCTAATTGGCTAAAAGACAGCCAGTGAGAGCCATTGGCACAGCCAGTGAGAAGGGAGGAGGGGGTGGAGCCAAGCTGTGCTCTGTGTTTCAATAGACACACAAAGGACTTCCGGAGCAAGCCTGCACAAGTGCCCCCCCCCCCCCCATAGCAAATGGCTTGCTATAGGGGGCATTCGGCAAGGGAGGGAGAAACCAGGAGCTCCGGCGGGGGACTAAAGAAGAGAAGGATCGGGGCTGCTCTGTGAAAAAAAACACAGATCAGGTATCTATAACATGTTTGTTATTTTAATGATAATTTAAAAAATTGAGTATTTACAATCACTTTAAATACAATGTAACTGACTTCTATTGGAAAGTAATCAGTATGATGGTGGAGTTAAAGTTATAAGATACACCGGGGGGGAGGGGGGCTGGTACTGATGTTACGGGGTTCAATAGTCTCTGTAAAGAGATACTTTTATATAAATTTAACATTTTGTGCATTTTTGAAACATTTATTGAATCAGGTTTGGCACTTCATGTCCCCACACCTTATTCTCATTTATAATTTTAAATCACAAAATGTGTCAAATCTTCTATCAGTTCTTTTTTGAGACAGATGTGAATGTGTCTTATTTCATTTATTTCCAATTCCAATTTTTTTTTTTTTTTTTTAGTTTTGAATACAAATGTGAGGGGTAAGAACTTCTATCGGATTGGTACTGTTGTCTCCGTCCCCGCTGGGGGGATATTTATCCTCAGCGTTTATAGGAACGTTGGGGATTTAGAAATACTTTTACCAGCTGTGGACACTGAGCGTACTACACAACCCCCCCCCCCCCAAAAAAAAGTTATCAAATTACACCAGGCTTTTTTGTAGTATGGCCTGTCCTGTTCTGTGGCTGCTCCCCACCTCACACTTGCTGACAATTCACAATTGTCAAAATGACAGTTGGGAGTTGTTGTGTAAATACAGCAGCTGTAAACCTACAGCTGACAAAGAACTGTCTGACGCAGTGTTTGTAAACACTGATCAGACAGGAGATATAGAAATATAAAGTAACACTGTTTATAAGCATTGATCAGACAGGAGATTCAAAGTAACATTGTTTATACACATTGTTCAGACAGCAGAGATAGAGAGAAACAAAGTAACATTGTTTATAAAAATTGTTCTTACAAGAGATAGAGAGATACAAACATGGTTTATAAACATAGATGAGAAAGGAGAGAGAGATACAAAGTAACATTGTTTATAAACATCCGTAAGAATCGAGAGAGAGATACAAAGTAACATTGTTTATAAACATCGGTAAGAATCGAGAGAGAGTGAGAGAGATACAAAATAACATTGTTTATAAACATTGATCAGACAGGAGGTAGAGAGATACAAAATAACATTGTTTATAAACATCCGTAAGAATCGAGAGAGAGATACAAAGTAACATTGTTTATAAACATCGGTAAGAATCGAGAGAGAGTGAGAGAGATACAAAATAACATTGTTTATAAACATTGATCAGACAGGAGATAGAGAGATACAAAGTAACATTGTTTATAAAAAAAAAGATGAGAAAGGAGAGAGAGATACAAATAAACATTGTTTATAAACATTGCTTAGACAGTAGACGGAGATACAAAGTAACATTGCTCAGTCATCTGCAAATCAAAGGGAAGAGTTTTGTTCTTCAGGTAATATAGCGTAAAGCAACCTGACAAGTATTTTTAAAAAATAAAATGTGTTAATGTTTAACCCCTTAGTGTACCCTAACAAGCCTTAATTAACTCCTTCTTCCCCTTTTCCCCTTAACTGATATTATTTTTCTGACATTTTTGACAAAGTATTCCTTTTGTTTGTTATTTATTATTAAATGTTGAATTTTTCATTAAAATAAAAAAAAATCTTGCACTTTTTATTTACAGTAACGCTTTTTTTTTTCTTTGAAACTAACAGTGATCAAAGTGTTTTGTAATTTTTTTTTTGTTTGTTTTTTGTTTTGTTTTAATCTATGGGTTGAATTATAAACAAAGTCTTGTTTGTTCTGCGAATTAGGGTCGGTTCACACTGGGGCAACACGACTTCAGCGCGACTTTGTACCGCGACTTCAACGCGGCTTCAGCGCGACTTCAGCAAATTACAAGGCGACTTGAAGTCGCCTCCATGACAGGCGACTTCGCCTGTGGCCAATCACGGGGCAATCAGCTCTCTGGGAGGGAGGGGGGGAGGGAGGGGTTTTCCCTGCAAAGTCGCTTGACTTTAAAGAGTGATCCGACTTGGAGGCGACTTCCATTGATTTCTATGGTACAGGTCGCCTACCAAGTCGGATCAAAGTAGTACAGGGAGTACGCTCTGAAGTCGGAGCGACTTCAGTAGCGTCTATTAAGACGCTAGCGTTCACTCCCATCAAAACTATTTCTGGGGCGACTTGGGGCGACTTGAGGGCGTACAAGTCGGATCCCAAGTCGCCCCAGTGTGAACCGAGCCTTACAATATTTGCATTACTTTATTATCTTAACTTGTGACAAGGTTATTGCTGAGTCAATGGGCTCAGAGCAGATCCATAGGTGGTGTACAGGTGGTGAGACCTGAAGTGGTTGAAGAGTTTTCCAATCTTCTCAGAGAAAGGGTAAAGTGTGTCAACCTGTCCCTTTGCCCCCCGCCACGATGGCAGTGGCCCCCATTCTTGAATTCCTTGCCGATCACCTGTATCTCTGAGGCTACCACTGTCTTGGTCAAAAGAACCCCCCACCCCCCCACCCAGCTATTAGGAGTGGTAGTTAAACTTTTAGGCAGTTTATATTTCTATTGGGCATGATGTACCAAACAAAAGTTTTATTTTCAAGAAGTCATCTTTTTATGATAGTTATCTAACCAGCTGTATTTATTTATTTTTTCCAGCCATTGAAGTCAACCTTCAGAAAGCCTTGGCGGAAGCATCGGAGACCTGCACCCAGGAGTGCCTCATCTTAGGCCACTCCGACAACTGCTGGATGCCACCGTCCTTGACCCAGTACCAACAGTCCAACCCGCCTTTGCCATCGTTCGGCATTCAACAAGGATGGGGAAGAGGACGGCTGGACGGAGTGCACACCCTTGGAAGGCCTGTGCCTAAGGATGACATTGACAAGGGGGTTTCAAGACCCCAGTTTTACAATACATGCGAGAGACACTGTTCCATTGACGACCCCGTCAAAGTGATTCCCTTGGCAAACTTCACGCCAGGCTCGGCGCCCAGTTCAGGAAGTAATTCTATCTTTGTAAATGAGCACCAGCTCTGAAGTGTACCTAGCGGCCCTTTCTGTGTATACTTGTGTGTCAGATGTACATAGTCACAGCTTAATAATAAATCAAAAGCCTACAGTATGTAATATACATAAGGGTGTGAAATGAAAATGTATGATGTATATATGACTCTACACACCAATGTTCCGAAGCTTCAGTCCTTTCTGGCCCCAAGCAGTGCAGTTATTATCTTTCTCCAACCTTCCTTTTAGAGATAAGGTGAGATGAGTGTTTGTACAACCTGCAATTATTTACATGTGTTAATGAACTCTTTTACATCAATGCCTCAAGAATACAAACCCTAAGCGTTTGTGGCAGCAGAGGAAGTTCTTAGAAAGCATGTAGCACCTCTAGAAGAAGCCCAAGGCTCCCAACACTGCCCTGCCAGAACTCAGAAACTTTTATGACTCAGCCCCGGTGGGTGGGGAGAAACACATCAGGGGGGCGTGGCCGGTGGAGTAGCACTGGCTGGGGCCATTCACTTACTTTCAAACATTGGGTTGGTAGAGCGGTGTCTCATGCTCCTCTCATTGGGACTTCTGGAGTAGAGGAAGTTCATTCTACCCTGTTACTGTTAAGGTGAGCATTAACAGGTAAAAGTAGACACTGAGGTATGTTCATGCATTTTGGTTTACTTTACCATTGGGCCCCTAAGTTTGGGGGGGGGGGGCATAAAATGGGAGGCCATTGTATGGGTGGTCATACAGTGACCACTAACAGGCACTCTGGCCACTGTCAGGAATCTTGCATACCCCTTGTATCCCTCTACCAAGAGAGATGCTTACATTGCAGGAAGTGGTCCTCAGAGGTTTGGGCGACTTATGGGTAGCTCGGAAAAGATACCTCCTTGATGCCTGCTTTTAGCTGAAATTCTTTTGAGAGAACATACATGAGCATCACAAGTAAGAAAAATTAGCTGTTGTTGAGGGAAAAGGGTCTTAAAGTAAACCTTTCATCATCCTGGGCAATGCAAACTGAGCATATGACAATAAAACGAATACGCAGAGGCTACTTGTAGTAAGGACTGCATCTCAGAATGTTCAGTATGATCATGAAATCCGATGATTGTGCTAATTGCTGAGTTCGATCTGCCTTGTGGCATATCTGATGCCTCCTCGTTGGTCTTTATAGTGTTGGGTATCCCCACTGACCAATAGGGAGACCTAAAAGGAACCTGTGCTTTGCCCATACAGGGTTTACTCAACTTCCGTTCAGCCACCAGGGAAGATAAATGCCAAGCAATTCTAGGGATAGAGAGCAGGTAACTCAATGACCTCCCTGCCCTGATGTGGTGCTGGGTACCTGAAAGACCAAGTAATTATATAATCCCAACTGTGCATCATGCCTAAGGTATGTCACTGATGAATGTTCAAAGTGAGAAAGAGTTTTAAAGTTCCAGTCTCCAAGAAGTATTCAATAAAAGAAGCTTTTTATTTTAGCAAAATGCAGTTCACCATTGTTTTGAGACCACACAGGGTCTCTTTGTCAAGGGGCAGATATACTAGGTCAAGGTGACAATCTTTATACACTATATATAGCCAAACATTTGTGGGCATCTGTTAGAAATCCTTCTCCCTAACCATGAGCACTAATAGGGAGTCCGCTCCATTACGGCTGCTAAGGCTTTCCACAGGATTTTGGAGTGTGTGTGGGGGATTTTGTGCCCATTTAGTCAAAAGAGCATTTGTGAGATCGTGAACTGATGTTGGATGGGAAGACATGGCTTACAACTGGCATTTCAGTTCATCCCAATTTAAGCGCTCAGTGGGGTTGAGGTCAGGGCTCTGTTCAGGACACTTGAATTCCTCCACACCATACTGGTCACACCATGTCTTTATGGAGATGGCTTTGCACACAGGGGCACAGTCATGCTGGACCAGAAAATGTCCTTCTCCAAACTGTAACCCATATGAGCATTTTGGACATCCTATTCCACGAACATAGTCATTAATATGGATTTGATCCCATTTTAGCAGGGGTGAGGTCAGGACTCTTTGTAGGACACTCGAGTTTCTCCACACAAAACACTGGTCAAGCCACGTCTTTATGGAGCTGGCTTTGTACAAGTGGGCATAGGTATGCTGGAACAAGAAAGGGGCCTTCACCGAACTGTAACCCATATGAGCGTATTTAACCTCCTATTACACAACCATCAATAAGGACTTGACCCCCTTTTGTGGCTACAACAGCTTTTCTAGGAAAGCTTTCAACAAGATTTTGGAGCGTGCCTTTAAGCCTCTGTGCCCATTTATGAGGCCAAGTACTGATGTTAGATGAGAAGACCTGGCATTCCAGTTCATCTCAAAAGTGCTAAGCAGGGTTAAGGTCAGGGCTTTCTCTAGGACACTCAAGTTCCTTGACACCAAACTGGTCAAACCTTGTCTTCATGGAGCTGACTTTGTAAACAGGGGCACAGCTATGCTGGAACAGGAAATGATTTTTTTTCCGAACTGTTGCCATAAAGTTGGAAGCCTACAATTGTCTATTCCATGCTGTAGTGTTACAAGTACCCTTCACCGGAGACATCTGAACTCAATCAATTGGAGGGAGGCCAACTTACTTTTGGATATACGGTTTACATTTATAACAACCCCCCCCCCCACCTTCCACACACACACAAAAGCACCCCAAATAAGTCAGTACCTCCAATTAAGGAACCAGGTACCAGGAAAGACAGTATCCTTTTCCTGTGTAAGCTCTGAACATAATGACTTGGATCTTTCATCCTTTTCTTTTCTCCTGCAGAGCAGTGGAGAAGCAAAGGGTAGTTGGGTATGCTGACTGCATGGGCAAAGCACAGATTTAACACCATGTATGATCAAGCTCGATATTTCTAAAAAAAAAAAGTACATTTTTAATATCTCAGCTGTATCTATCTCTGGAGCCGCTGATCATATTGGCATACAATGGTTTACTGAACTGAACATCTTTTTTGTATCTTTTAATCATATGCTAGGTTTGAATTGCTCAGGTTTGTGTCAGATTTACTTTAATGATAGCATTTTGAATTAAGCAAAAAGATTTTCAAGACAAAAAACAGGAGAGCGTTGAGATTTTGAACAACACAGCATGCATTTGCTGAGCCTGACATAGCTTTTCATGGGGGTCTCTCCACCCTTGTCCCATGTGCAGAGGGGAAACTTTTTGGAGTGGAGCGCTCCTTTTTTTGCTTATGTGACAAGGTAAGGAAGATTTACTAAGAAAGCTATGATGGGTTTTTTTTTAAAGTCATCTCAAAAAGTCCAAAATTGTATTATTTAATGAAGAAAATCTCTCTATGTGCAAACACTCTTCTAACCTTACAGTAAAAGAGAATTGGTCCAGTTGAAAGAGTGTCTCTCTGTGTCCCCCTCTGTCCTCCTTTGTCTAGGAAGGGGATTCTAAAGTGTTGGCTGTGCAGTTGCCAATGAGTCCATCTCTACGAGAGTCAATTAAATGGTGGTCTGGGGGGAGCAAGAGCTGAATGTATTGACTTGCGGGCCTGGAACTGGAACTGGAAAAAGTCAGTTCCATTTGCATATATGGGAAAATGGTTGAGTGCCAGATGATCACATCAAATTTCAAATTGCTTTATCCTTGTCTATGACAAGTAGTAGCCAATGGGTTTCAGGCCGAAGTATCCCCCTTCATCAGGGCTTGGGCTCCTTTGCTAGAACAATGTCCATATTGCTCTATTCTTGACTATGACAAGTAGTAGCCAAAGTGTTTTGGGCCAAAGTATCCTCCTTCATCAAGACTTGGGCTTATTTGCTAGAACAATGTCCATATTACTCTATTCTTGGGCTTCTTTGCTAGAACAATCTCCATATTGCTCTAATCTTGACTATGACAAGTAGGGATGAGCCGAACACCCCCCTGTTCGGTTCGCACCAGAACATGCGAACAGGAAAAAAATTCGTTCGAACACGCGAACGCCGTTAAAGTCTATGGGACACGAACATGAATAATCAAAAGTGCTAATTTTAAAGGCTAATATGCAAGTTATTGTCATAAAAAGTGTTTGGGGACCCGGGTCCTCCCCCAGGGGACATGAATCAATGCAAAAAAAAGTTTTAAAAACGGCCGTTTTTTCAGGAGCAGTGATTTTAATAATGCTTAAAGTCAAACAATAAAAGTGTAATATCCCTTTAAATTTCATACCTGGGGGGTGTCTATAGTATGCCTGTAAAGGGGCGCATGTTTCCCGTGTTTAGAACAGTCTGACAGCAAAGTGACATTTTGAAGGAAAAAACACATTTAAAACTACCGCGGCTATTGCATTGCCGACAATACACATAGAAGTTCATTGATAAAAACGGCATGGGAATTCCCCACAGGGCAACCCCGAACCAAAATTAAAAAAAAAAAATGATGTGGGAGTCCCCCTAAATTCCATACAAGGCCCTTCAGGTCTGGTATGGATATTAAGGGGAACCCTAGCCAAAATTAAAAAAAAAAATTGACGTGGGGTTCCCCCTAAATTCCATACCAGACCCTTCAGGTCTGGTATGGATTTTAAGGGGAACCCCGTGCCAAAAAAAAAAAAAAAAACGGCGTGGGGTCCCCCTAACAATCCATACCAGACCCTTATCCGAGCACGCAACCTGGCAGGCCGCAGGAAAAGAGGGGGGGACGAGAGTGCGGCCCCCCCCCCTCCTGAACCGTACCAGGCCACATGCCCTCAACATTGGGAGGGTGCTTTGGGGTAGCCCCCCAAAACACCTTGTCCCCATGTTGATGAGGACAAGGGCCTCATCCTCACAACCCTGGCCGGTGGTTGTGAGGGTCTGCGGGCGGGGGGCTTATCGGAATCTGGAAGCCCCCTTTAACAAGGGGACCCCCAGATCCCGGCCCCCCCCCTGTGTGAAATGGTAAGGGGGTACTTACCCCTACCATTTCACTAAAAAACTGTCAAAAATGTTAAAAATGACAAGAGACAGTTTTTGACAATTCCTTTATTTAAATGCTTCTTCTTTCTTCCTTCATCTTCTTCTTCTTCTGGTTCTTCTGGCTCTTCTGGTTCTTCCTCCGGCGTTCTCGTCCAGCATCTTCTCCGCGGCGTCTTCTATCTTCTTCTCCTCGGGCCGCTCCGCACCCATGGCATTAGGGGGGAGGCTCCCGCTCTTCTCTTCATCTTCTTCTTCTTCTTTTTCTTCTTCTTCTTCTTCCTTCTTCTCTTCTTCTCTTCTTCCTGTCTTCTCCGGGCCGCTCCGCAGCCATGCTGTGGCATGGAGGGAGGCTCCCGCTGTGTGACGGCGTCTCTTCGTCTGACGGTTCTTAAATAACGGGGGGCGGGGCCACCCGGTGACCCCGCCCCCCTCTGACGCACACATGACGGGACTTCCCTGTGGCATTCCCCGTGACGTCACAGGGAAGTCCCTCAAGTCACCGTGCGTCAGAGGGGGGCGGGGTCACCGGATGGCCCCGCCCCCCGTTATTTAAGAACCGTCAGACGAAGAGACGCCGTCACACAGCGGGAGCCTCCCTCCATGCCACAGCATGGATTGCGGAGCGGCCCGGAGAAGACAGGAAGAAGAGAAGAAGAGAAGAAGGAAGAAGAAGAAAAAGAAGAAGAAGAAGATGAAGAGAAGAGCGGGAGCCTCCCCCCTAATGCCATGGGTGCGGAGCGGCCCGAGGAGAAGAAGATAGAAGACGCCGCGGAGAAGATGCTGGACGAGAACGCCGGAGGAAGAACCAGAAGAGCCAGAAGAACCAGAAGAAGAAGAAGATGAAGGAAGAAAGAAGAAGCATTTAAATAAAGGAATTGTCAAAAACTGTCTCTTGTCATTTTTAACATTTTTGACAGTTTTTTAGTGAAATGGTAGGGGTAAGTACCCCCTTACCATTTCACACAGGGGGGGGGCCGGGATCTGGGGGTCCCCTTGTTAAAGGGGGCTTCCAGATTCCGATAAGCCCCCCGCCCGCAGACCCTCACAACCACCGGCCAGGGTTGTGAGGATGAGGCCCTTGTCCTCATCAACATGGGGACAAGGTGTTTTGGGGGGCTACCCCAAAGCACCCTCCCAATGTTGAGGGCATGTGGCCTGGTACGGTTCAGGAGGGGGGGGGGGCCGCACTCTCGTCCCCCCCTCTTTTCCTGCGGCCTGCCAGGTTGCGTGCTCGGATAAGGGTCTGGTATGGATTGTTAGGGGGACCCCACGCCGTTTTTTTTTTTTTTTTGGCGCGGGGTTCCCCTTAAAATCCATACCAGACCTGAAGGGTCTGGTATGGAATTTAGGGGGAACCCCACGTCAATTTTTTTTTTAAATTTTGGCTGGGGTTCCCCTTAATATCCATACCAGACCTGAAGGGCCTTGTATGGAATTTAGGGGGACCCCCACATCATTTTTTTTTTTTTATTTTGGTTCGGGGTTCCCCTGTGGGGAATTCCCATGCCGTTTTTATCAATGAACTTCTATGTGTATTGTCGGCAATGCAATAGCCGCGGGTAGTTTTAAATGAGTTTTTTCCTTCCAAATGTCATTTTGCTGTCAGACTGTTCTAAACACGGGAAACATGCGCCCCTTTACAGGCATACTATAGACACCCCCCAGGTACGAAATTTAAAGGGATATTACACTTTTATTGTTTGACTTTAAGCATTAATAAAATCACTGCTCCTGAAAAAACGTCCGTTTTTAAAACTTTTTTTTGCATTGATCCATGTCCCCTGGGGCAGGACCCGGGTCCCCAAACACTTTTTATGACAATAACTTGCATATAAGCCTTTAAAATTAGCACTTTTGATTTCTCCCATAGACTTTTAAAGGGTGTTCCGCGGCATTCGAATTTGCCGCGAACACCCCAAATTGTTCGCTGTTCGGTGAACTTGCGAACAGCCAATGTTCGAGTAGAACATGAGTTCGACTCGAACTCGAAGCTCATCCCTAATGACAAGTAGCAGCAAATGCATTTTGGACCAAAATACAGACTTGGGCTAATTTGACAAATAGCAGACAATGCATTTTGGGCCAAAGTATCCCCCTTAAACAGGGCCTGTTCTTCTTCTTTGTTACAACAATCTCCATATTGCTCTAATTTTGACTATGACAAGTAGCAGCAAATGCATTTTGGACCAAAATACAGACTTGGGCTAATTTGACAAATAGCAGACAATGCATTTTGGGCCAAAGTATCCCCCTTAAACAGGGCCTGTTCTTCTTCTTTGTTACAACAATGTCCATATTGCTCTATTCTTGACTATGACAAGTAGCAGCCAATGCATTTTGGACCAAAATACCCCCCTTCGTCAAGACTTACTCTATAAGTAAGTAAGTAACTAAGTATCCCCCTTAAACAGGGCTTGTTCTTCTTCTTCTTTGTTAGAACAATGTCCATATTACTCTATTCTTAACTATCACAAGTAGTAGCCTATGCAGTTTGGCCAAAGTATCCCTCTTCCTGAGGACTTAGGCTTTTTTACTAGAGTAATGTCCACATTGCTCTGTTCTTGAATATGACAAGTAGTAGCCAAAGCGTTTTGGGCCAAAGTATCCTCCTTCATCAAGACTTGGACTTATTTGCTAGAACAATGTCCATATTACTTTATTCTTGGGCTTCATTGCTAGAACAATCTCCATATTGCTCTAATCTTGACTATGACAAGTAGTAGCCAATGCATTTCGGGCCAAAGTATCCACCTTCATCAGGACTTGGACTTCTTTTCTAGAACAATGTCTATGTTGCTTTATTCTTGACTATCACAAATAGTAGCCAATAGGTTTTGGGCCAAAGTGTCCCCCTTAAACGGGGCTTGGGCTTCTTTGTTAGAACAATGTCCATATTGCTCTATTCTTGACTATGACAAGTAGCAGCCAATGCATTTTGGACCAAAATACAGACTTGGGCTCCTTTGCTAGAACACTGTCCATATTACTCTATTCTTGACTATGACAAATAGTAGCCAAAGCATTTGGGCCAAAGTATCCCCCTTCATCAGGACTTGGACTTCTTTGTTAGAACAATGTCCGTATTGCTCTATTCTTGACTATGACAAGTAGTAGCCAATGCATTTTGGGCCTAAATACCCCCCCTTCAACAGGACGTGGGCTTATTTGCTAGAACAATGTCCATATTGCTCTATTCTTGAATACGACAAGGAGCAACCAATGCGCTTTGGGCCAAAGTACCCCCCTTCATCGAGACTCGGGCTTATTTGCTAGAACAATGTCCATGTTGCTCTATTCTTGAATATGACAAGTAGTAGCCAATGTCTTTGGGTCAAAGTATCCTCCTTGGGCTTGTTTGCCAGAATTCCCATATAGACTATAGTACAACCTCTAGAAGGGGATCTCCTTCAGTAGGCAAACATTTTACAATGGTTCTGTGCCTTAAGTAGATAAGAATTTACAATGGCTTCTATGCTTGTCTTTTGATGGACTATTTGTACTATAGTTCATGTAAGAGTTTAGGCAAAGAAGCCCAGGCCCTAGTAAAAGGGAATACGTTTGCCCTTGAAACACGTTGGCTACTGCTTGTCAACCTATTGTCAATTCCTAATCAAGAATAAAGCTGAATGGACATTCGATGTGATCATCTGGTGCACAATCTTTTTTCTCATTTCTCAAGTCAGGTGGCACCCTCCTGGTGAAACTGACCCCACACTGTTTTTGAGCTGACAAATTAAAGCTAATTAAAATGAAAGCTACTCTCATCTACAATTAGATGATCGCTAATTCAAAACCCAGTGCCTCAAGTGTATTTGACTCTTGATATATGGGGCAAAAATGTACCCCTAAGGCTGAGGAGACCACAGAGAGAGGTCAGGGCCCAAATTCTCTTTACACTTCAAGCTATTAAGGGATAAATACAGTTTCACTGCCAAAATTGTTATTCCAACATTCTGGAAAATGATAATCCTTGTTTATATCAGTAACACTTAGGGTTTGTGTCAATGGGTGTTTGTTTGCTTCAAGCAGGTTTTGTATGACCATGCAAGTCTATGGAAGACGTGTTATTGGAGCACTGGATGCAGCGATACAGAAGGTAAAATTAACGTTTACCTCTAGCTCTAAGAGGCAGCTCTCTGTCCTAGGGGGTATCTCAAGGGCTTCCTGAAAAATGAGAGCCCCACAAGTTTTTTTAAAAGTCCATGAGGTCAGACGATAAATCCAACACATTTCGGGGGGTTCAAAACTCCCCTTCATCAGGGCTGAGAAACAAAATAATATAAAAGAACATAAAAAAAAGATCTAAAAACTATAAACCCTCGACCAATTATAAAGTTATGGTATGCTGTAAAACCCATATATTCACATATGGGTTTTTACAGTATGTCATACCTTTTATAACAGGTCATGTGTTTGCAGTTACAAACTCGTGGTGCTCTCATCCTTTACACTCTGTCCATGCAAGTCTATAGAAATGCCATTTTGATTGATCTCATAAGCGTCTCGAACTGAAGCCATTGACACAAGCCCAAAGCCCATTAACACGGGCCTTTACTTCAGAGCTACACCCAACACAACTGAATTGGACCAAAGACTTGAGAAGGTGAGGTCTTTGGTGAACTGGCTTATGATAAATAACAGTCGACCTGCCATGGTACCCACCTCCACCATCTTTAGCTTGTCAAAGGCATCCATGACTGCTGGAGACAGCACTGTGCCAGTCCTAGTCTGTATGACCATGGCTGGTATTGCCTGCAGGTACAGAGTTGTGTTGTAGCTTCTCGTTGCTCAAGGCTGGAAGGGTGGAATAACAGTTTTGAAAGCAAAGCTGTAATTGCGTTTTAATGTTTTCAATTACCTAGGCCATGCTTTGCCTAAAATCTTGATAAACACGCACTGCTGGAGGCCACCAAAGGCTGGAGTTAAACACTGCTTTACCACTAATGGCTGAAACTAGAATTCATGTCAATGTTACTTAGAATAGGATAGTGACAATCAATTCTTCAGATTCCCATATATTCATAGAAACACAAAAGTTTGGGCACTCCTGGTCGAATTGCATGTTTTTTTGTTAGTTTTTTTGACAATGAACCGGTATTAACGCAACCTCTGCAGAGAACAAACCTGAAAAGATATTCAAGGAGATAGGTGAAAGCAATTTACAGGCTACAAATGGCATCCAGTTAACCCTGCAGCTGTGCTACAGCTAAACCAACCTTAATCTGAGTTTGTGTTTATGACGCTTATAACGCACTTCAGCAGATTCCAGAGATGTCCTCTCATGTGGAATAGATGAGTCTGCTTCCTGAAGCTTGTGCTGTGTAACTACCTCTCTGCCTCTGCTTGATATATCACCGGTAGTGATGAGCTACAGTAAGGTTCACGCCCAAACCCATAGGAAGCTGTTACATGATAGCAGGCCAGCAGCCCAATTGGCTGGAGAAGTCACATCCCCAGAACTGCTTGAAACAAAGGGGGAGGGGATGCTGGTGACATCTTTGACCAAATATGGCCACATGGCCATATTTGGTCAACGACATTGTCCAGATATGGCCACGTGGTCATATTAGGTCAATCATGTTGCATCACCCATGGTCATATTAGGTCAATCATGTTGCCATCACCCATGGTCATATTAGGTCAATCATGTTGCCATCACCCATGGTTATATTAGGTCAATCATGTTGCCATCACCCATGGTCATATTAGGTCAATCATGTTGCCATCACCCATGGTCATATTAGGTCAATCATGTTGCCATCACCCATGCGGCTGCTGGTTGAGGAATTCCCCAGCCACAGCTGATTGGGCTAGCAGCTTTCTATCATGGGATAGCTTCCAGTAGGTTGGGGCCCAACCTTGGCTCATGACTAATCACCACCAGTTCTACTCCAAGCTTCAAGGCAGATTTGAATCTGTTCCATTTGATGTTCCTTTCTCATCTGATCTTCTATACAGTATGTAAGAGATGACAAGGGGCCTGATAAAGGTGTGTTTGGGAATACTGGCCCCCACATTACAAGACGGGTTAGCAGAACACAATCAATAAAAACAACTGATGTATCAAGCTAAGTTGACTGCAAACTCTGTTGCAATACAATGTTGCAGTCTAATCACTGGGATGGGGGGGACTGGTGAAATGCTTCCTTCTGGCTGCAGTAGACTGATGACATCATCTCAGCCTAGGCAAAGTCACTGGAGGAAAGGAGACTGAGGAAATGCTTCCTCCTGCCTGCAGCAGACTGATGACATCATCTCAGCCTAGGCAAAGTCACTGGATTGGTGCTCCCAGAAGGTTTTTTTAATGAGAAAAATTGTACTGTTGTTTTATATTGTCACACGTCAGGAATTTAAAACTTTAGTAAGTATTGGAGTTTACTTTTAATGCACAATTACTTTTTCTTTTTTCAAATGTATTCGATTTTAAGAAACAACACTAAAAAATGTGACCACCCTGCGAGTTATTACCAACTCCCCTCTGATGGAAGTCTCCAAGTAGTTCTCGCTCTCAGAATGTTTTCCCATTCTACTTTGTACAATGTTTCTAGTTCAGGAATATTCTAAGGTCGTATTACATGTGCTGAATCCTTGACCTACAAGCAGAACGCTCAACGTAATAACTAAGTTCAACAAACACAGAGGAACTGTGCATTAAAAATTCCACAAATAAATATTTTTTTCATGTTTGTTCATTGCAGAGGTTGTGATAAGAAAACCAACAAACATGTCGCTTTACCTTCTGGGTCCAAAATTGCGCACAAAGATGTATAATATTATTTTTTTTAATCCATCTCTTAATAAATACTGACATTAAAGTAATGTAAACCCAAAATCTATTTTTCATACTGAAACCGTTTTCTTAAATCTGAACTAGGGGGTAGCAAATATTTTTATTTAAATATATTCTACAAAAAAATAAATACAAAGGATATACAGTAATCCCACTTTGTGTGCTCCAAAAGCCTTTGCAAGTCCAAGTATTACTTTTTTAAGAATAGCGGTGACATCATCATCGCTGTGCTGTACATAGCCTCTGCAGAGAAAAGAGGGTGGTGGCTCCACCCACTGTAGGCTCCACCCACTGTAGAAATCTACAGGACGGGGGCGGAGACAAGACCGGTCACCCTGCACAAAGAGAGAGAGTGAGAGGGGGCCGCAGCAGTGAGCGGTCTTTATTACAGGAAAAGGAAAAGTCTGCACAGACCTGGAAGAAATACACAAAGCACACCAAGGTTCAAGAAGAAGACAAGATGACACGTGGTGATGAATGGGTTTAGGCAATATCTGCTGATTCCAGAGTTCAGCTTTAAACAAATCCTTTTTTTTGTAAATCTGTTGCCAAGCTCATTTCCTAGACTTCTTTGTAGGCTGATAAAGCTTAACCACTGATTGACAAAAAAGCAGCAGCGTTGTCCCCCTGTTGCACAAGCTTCTTCAGGTGGGCCACCAATTTTAAAATACCTATAGATAGCTCAATGACCAACTGAAGGACCATACAGCAAGGTGACAACGCTTGCTGCTAAACACAAGGCTAAGTGTTGTCAGCTTGCAGCAGGAAGTGCTATGACTGGCAAGCTCTCTAGGCAAGAAACTTTGTTGTACTGAACTTGCCAATGTTCCAAAGTTAGGCTCCCAAAACTGGGAACACTGTTAGTCCCACCCACTTTAAGATGGGTCATGCCCAACTTATGAGTTGTTCCCATTCATACTCCAACCTAAAAATATGGAGGGACCCCCAATAATGCCCAATTTACGGGTTGGTGGCACCCAAACCCCACCTTTAAATATGGGGGTACCACCTCTTTGCACCCCTCCCAATTAATTTAGTAAATGTACATAAATAGTAACTTAAAGTAGAACTATAGGCAAAACATTTTTTTTTTAAATTTTGGATAGAGTAAGGGGGGTTATAATCTGTGTCAGATTTAAACTTGCCATCTGCGTCCCATTGCGGAAATTTCCCTTCACTTCCTGTCCCGAACAGGAAGTAAGAGGAAATCCCTGCAGATTAAGGGAATTCCTTGGGGCCCTTGGGTCACCAGAGCTAGTGTGCCCATTGGAAGATTTCCCCTCTGTTACTTTTTTGGGGACAACCCAAAATGTGGGGTTTTCTTTTACTTTCTCTTTCAATGATAGTGGTAAACCAGACAAATAGGGGGGGGGAGGGGGGGCACAGACAGCAATAAAAACCTGACAGGGGTTTTAATCCCACTTTATTATATCGAAAATTAAAAAAAAATGTATAGTTCCACATACTACCCCTATCATAACACAGGACCCCCCTCCAACATAGTAACCACCATTATTACACAGGACCCCCCTCCCACATACTACCCCCATCATTACACAGGACCCCCTTCCCACATACTACTCCCATCATTACACAGGACCCCCCTCCCACATATTAACCCCATTATTACAAAGGACCCCCCTCCCACATACTACCCCCATCATTATACAGGTCCCCCCTCCCACATACTACCCCCATCATTACACAGGACCCCCTCCCCCATACTACTCCATCATAACACAGAACCCCATGCTCCATACTCCCCCCCCCACCAATACAAAGGTCATAATATCCCAATCATTACAAAGGTGCTCTTCCCGGACAAGGTTTACCTTACTGAACTGGCCAAATAACACCCAATCAATCAAGAGCGCCCCCCCCTCCCAACATTGGATTCCGCCCCCATCTCCTGAGTGATAGCCAAATCCACTTATCAACTATTTGCAGGCAGCGCAGGCTCAAGGGGCAGCTCAGTTGCTTTGGGGCCCACAACAATGACTGGGCCCAGGGCAGCTGCCCCTTTTGCCCCCATGTTAAAGACGGGAGTGTCCCAGTAAATCTGGGACAGTTGGCATCAACGATCAACCGATTTACAAAAAAAAATATTTCCTTAAGAAAACTGTATACAATGCACATAGTGAAAAATAGATTATGGGTTTAAGCGTGATTTCCCCCCCATAACCATGTTTTCATAAACACATATATGTAAATTTCACACCAATGACTGCTAAACCAACCCTGGTATTTTAGTTTAGAATCAATCTCTATACTAGCCTTGCTATTCGTTAAATGGATTAACTATACAGTAGAAGACGGTCCATTTTTTTTTTTTTCCGACTCAGATAGTTTTATTTACCACGACTAATCAATAATATCCAGCAAACGCTTCAAGTAACTTCACGTATGGATGAAATAGAGCACAGGGCACTCGTTTTACATGGTTTAGTTTGTATATTGTATATAGTACATCAAGTTTGTCTTTGTTTAGTGCATACAAAACTCAAAACTCATAGACTCAGATAAACATAAGAGCTTTTAGACCGAATAGAAAACACAACGTAAAAGAAAAAAAAAAAAAATAAACAGAAAAAAAAAAGTGTTTTAATGGTTTTTTAGAGAAGGGCATAATTTTCACGATTTCTTTATTTTTATGCGGCAATAAACAAAAAATTAATTCGCTTTGCATAACGTCAGGTACGTTTTATAAAACAAGAATGCAAATGATTTGGTTGTTCATGGGCACCGATGCACGCATGAATATTAAGCGTGCTTCAGCATATAAAAGTTATTAAATTTTGAAGTCATTTCAGGTACTGTAGATTCATTTACAAGGCTCCTACATTGGAGCTTGGAGAATCCCAGATCTCAAAATCACCGTAATGGTTTTTTGTAGGAGAAGACAGTCAAAGGAGAATGATTTTACGCAGAAGTGCTCCTGGTAGAGGTTGAAAGACCATGATATGACCAATGCGTTGGTGGACACCTGACCATCACACCACTATCAGCTTGTTGGACATCCTTTTCCAGAATCATGGCTGTTAGTTTAGGGTTGTCTCTATTGGCGGCCCATCCATAAGGGGAGCGCAGGGGCTGCACCCCCCCTAATCCATGCGCCCTAGCCCCTAATTTCCATGCAGGGCGCCGGACGCGTAGATTTCAATGTGGGGTTTTTATTTTCTTTTAAAACACATGATTAGAGCCTGAGGTTCCAATTGGCTTCAAAAAGGCTGGGCTTGGGGGTGCAGCCCTCCCACTTGCATGACGTTAGCGAATTATTATTCGCTAATGTCTTCCTGCTTCTCCTCCCGGCCAATCAGGACGCGTGTCCTGAGAGCCGATTGGCTGGGAGTTCTAAGACCAGATTGGCCAGGGAGGAGAAGCAACCTCCGGGACTAGGGAGGAGATGCAGTGGGGAAGCCACCGAAGCTGCGACCTGGGTGGGGTAAGTGCGGGGCTAGCGAGCTCCTTCATTGGAGCTTGGAGAATCCAAGATCTCAAAATCACCGTAATGGTATTTTGTAGGAGAAGACAGTCAAAGGAGAATGATTTTACGCAGAAGTGCTCCTGGTAGACTCTAAATTGAAAGACTATTCATGATATGGCCAATGCGTTGGTGGACACCTGACCATCACACCAATATCAGCTTGTTGGACATTCTTTTCCAGAATCATGGCTGTTATTTTAGGGTTGTCTCTAGTGGTGGCCCATCCATAAGGGGTGCAGAGGCTGCACCCCCTAATCCATGCACCCAGCCCCTAATCTGCATGCAGGGCACCGGACGCATGGATTTTAATGGGGTTTTTATTTTTTTTGAAACACATGATTAGATCCTGAGGCTCTAATTGGCCTCAAAAAGGGTGGGTTTGGGGCACAGCCCACCCACTTGCGTGACGTTAGCGAATTATTATTCGCTAATGTCTTCCTGCTTCTCCTCCCGGGCCAATCAAGAAGCGTGTCCTGCTAGCCAATTGGCCGGGAGTCCTAAGACCAGATTGGCTGGGAGGAGAAGCGACCCCTGGAACTCGGGAGGAGATGCAGGGGGAAAGCCACCAAAGCCGCGACCTGGGTGGGGATAAATGCTGGGCTAGTGGGCGACAGGCGAGCAAATCGGCGATCGAGCGGGCGATCGATCGAGCGACAGGGGGAGGGGTGGATAGGTGGAGTGAGGGGTCCTGGTTTGTAGTATTAACCGTGCCCTTTACTGAAAACACCTGAACTCAATCCCAGATAGCAAGGATAACTGGCAGGTTGTACACTTGCAGAGCTGGCAAGTTCTAGTTGACACTTTTCCAATTTGTAGCAATGATTTGCGTGGCAAGTCTGTAGGAAGAGAAAAGTTGCAGTGGTGGGTCTACAGCAAGAGCTCTGCAAGTTTACAGCAAGAGCTCTGCAAGTCACAGCAACTCTACAAGTCACAGCGACCCCTGTGGTGGGATGACTGTTGCACAGCATAACTGATGCAGAACTTGTAGAATGTTTGCAAAAAAAGTTGATCTGGAGTCATGCAATGTGGACTTGCTGCAATTGTGCAACCAACGTGTGAAGCCTGGCAAGTCTAGCAATAGCTTAGCAAGTCATTTTCAAACTTGCAGCTCAATAGCTTGCTATCTGGGGTTACAGTATTTGAAAGGCTGTTCATATATTTTTGGCCATGTAATGTAGATGTGCTGGTCAGGTGTTCACAAACTTTTGGTGAATTCTGTTTATGTCCCAGCACAACCATTCAACTATCACCCAAAGTGTAGACCAGGCATGGGCTCGGGCATGTTCGGGTTCCTAGTCCCAACCCACCTGCTCGAGCCCGCCAGGAAGCTGACACTGCACACTGCTAATCACAGGAAGCGAGACATTTCCTGGTCCGCAGCTGCACAGATCGGGAAATGTCTCACTGCCTATGATTAGTGATGTGCAGTGTCAGCTTCCTGACAGGATTGGGCAGGTGGGTTGGGACTATCAACCCAAACACGTCCGAGCCCATCTCTAGTGTATCACTAGGGGGGCACACCACTTCGCCCTCATCTGGTCTTAGATAAATGGAAGGAGGACTTGAATGGGCTCAAAAATACTCTGATCAAGGAAGGCCTGCTTGTTTTATAAGCTGCCTTACCAGATCCAGGAAGCTTGTTTGAAAACATATTTGCATTTGATGGTATGACCATGTATTGAAAGCCTAGCATCTCTTAAATATTTCTTCCTGAAATTGGCAATCACCCCACGGGCCAAGTTCAACATTCTGTTGAACAACCCTTTTAAAAACCATGGCCGCTTCTGAGAAGGCTTTCCACAAGATTTTGAGAGTGTGGCTGTGGGAGTTGTGTTCATCCAGCTAAAAGAACATTTTTGAGGTCAGGTGTTGAAACTGGATGAGGAGACCTGGCTCTCAATCAATGTTCCAGTTGATCCCAAAGGTGTTCAGTAGGGTTGAGGTCAGGGCTCTGTGAGGTTCTCCCCAACAAGCTGGTCAAACCAGGTCTTTATGGAGCTGACTTTGTACACAGGGGCACATTCATGCTGGAAAAGAAAAGGTCCTTCTCCGATCTGTAGCCCATATAAGCTTGTTGGACATCCCATTACAAAACCATAGCCATTAATACGGAGCTAAACCAATTTCCTGGCTACTATAGCCACCACTCTTCTGGGAAGAATTTCCACATTATTTTGGAGCTCGTCTTGTGCAGATTTTGTGAGTTCAGGTACTGATGTTGGACCAAAAGACCTTGCTCACAATTCATTGCAAAGATGTTTAGTAGGGTTGAGATCAGGGCTCTTTGTAGGCAATTGGAGTTCCTCCACACACACTGGTCAAACCATGCATTGGTGTTTCAATTCATCCCAAAGATGTTCAGTAGGCATAGGCGTGCGCACAGGGTGTGTCGGGTGTGCCTGGGCACACCCTAATCACCCCATGTGCATTAGCATTATCCAGGGGTGGCACCATGTGGGTGGTTGGGGTGCCGGTGGCCAGTGTAAATGCCCCCATTATATTAAAGGCTGGGTTCATCTGTAGGAACATATTACACCTATACTTAGGATTTAAGGTAATAGGCTCCCAATCAACTGTCTCCCACCATCAGAGCCTCCTCCCTGTGACAGTAGGTGGCGTTCATGTGTATTTGAGCTTTGGGGTGCACACCCTAATGCAATAGGCTGCGCACACCTATGTCAGTAGGGTTGAGGTCAGAGCTCTTTGTCGGCTTGTTTGAGTTCCTCAACACCAGACTGGTCAAACCATGTCTTTATGGAGCTGGTTTCACGCTCAGGGGCACAGTCATACGGGAACCTAAAAGGGCCTTCCCCGAACTGCTACCACAAGGTTGGAAGAGCACAAAATCTGTGTATGCTGTAGCATTGACTGATCCTGGCTTGTCTCTGACCATAGAGTACGAGCCAGATATATATGGGTTGGTACTTTTACAATATCGATACACCTATTGTTTAGATTCTTTTGTTATAGGATATAAATCTATATAGATTGGAGGAGAGACGATAAAAAAGATAGATATGCACGCACATACAAATAAAGAAATTGTGTAAATATTGGTTGGGTAGCGTGCTGTCTCTATGTAAGCTGTTTTATATAACCTACAAACAAATGTTGGCGTAAAATACTGTAATTTATCCCGCTGTAAATGCTGTATTTATCTTGTACGCTTCTAGAATTTTCCACTTGTCAAGGGATCAGATGAATGCTGAAATAGCTATTGTTTTTTAATTTTTTTTTTTTTTCTCTGTGCCCAGCAAATAAGTAGAGTTGCAATTTTTTGATATTGTCCCCAATGTATTTTCTTTAATAAAATGTTTTTAAATGTGCAGAAAAAAAAAAAAAAGAAGAGAATCCACTTCACTTTCCAAACTGGTAATGGTTCAAGAAGAACCCCCCTGAGGGTCTCTAATACAAAGTGTACCCCCCCACCTCCTCCCCTCCTGTCTCTTTTCATATAAGTATATAGAATTCTCCTGTGGCACTCAGAGCTCCGAGCTGCATGTATTTACCTAGACATAAATGTTAATTCTAATGGGGCTTGAATACATTATCTGTAGTCTTCACTTCAGATGTCATGTTACCTTTTTAACTGTGTTTCTATGTCAGCAATAAATAAATGTTTAAAATGTTTCTTGGGATTTTTATTTTTTTTTTCCATATGATTTGCATGTTTTTTAATGGTGAATAAGGAAATTTGAAAGGAAAACATCTGCTGTCCTATGTATCGTAATAGAAGTCATATCCAAGTAGGCCTTCAACTCTAGAGGTTGATTTCACACACATTGAAATCTGGGGACACCCTTCTGACCACACCGAAAAAAAAAAAAAAAATGATACCGCAATTTGTAACCACACCCACCATTTTTAACATGCCCTCAAACAATTGGCCACAAACGTTTGGAACAAGAGGTAGAAACCAATATTTAAAGACAAACAGATTACATATTTCAAGGGAGGTGTTGAAGGTATCAGGAAGAAAAGGAAACGGTAGACTTAGCTGTCATGTATGGCCATAAACTTTAATGTAGTTGTAAAGGCTGAACATTTTTTACCTTTATGCATTGTATGCATGAAGGTAAAAAACCTTCTATGTGCAGCGCCCCTCCCCCCACAATCCTTATCTGAGCTTCCTCCCATCCAGCAATGTTCACGGTAGCCTCAGCTGTCCTGGGGCTCTCTCTCCTCACTGGCTGCCCATTGGCTATCCCTGTTGTCAATCACAGCCAGTGAGCCGATGAGGAGAGGGCATGGAGGTGCAGGGCCGAACCATGACTCTATGTGTCTTTTGGACGCATTGATCAGCGACTCTGAAGTGAGCATGCAGCAGTGCCCCCAGGACAAGTGGCTTTTTCTGGGGGCACTGCTCTAGAGAGAGGAGCCAGCAGGGGGGACCTGAAAAAATCTCATTCATCCCAAAGGTGCTCAGCGGAGGTAAGTTCAGGTCTCTGTGCAGACCACCTAAGTTCCTCAAGCAATGTCTTTGACATCCATTCCTCTGGGAAGGCCTTTAACAAGAGGTGTGTCTCTGGGAATATGTACCTTTTCAGCCAAAAGAGCATTTGTATGTACTGGTTCTGATGTTGGATGTGAAGACCTGGATCACCATAAGCATTCTAATATATTCCAAAGGTGTTCAGTGAAGTTAAGATGAGGGCTCTGTGTAGACGACTCAAGTTTCTCAAGCCATGCCTTTGACCCCCACTCTTCTGGGAAGGCTTTTCACAAGATTTATGTGTGTTGGAATATGTGTCCATTGATTCCAAATAGTTTTTCTGAGTTCTGGTTCTGATTTTGGATGACAAGACCTGGCTCACAATGGGTATTCTAGTTCAAAGGTGTTCAGTAGAAATAAGGTCAGGGCTCTCTGCAGGCCACTCAAATTCCTCAAGCCATGTCTTTGTCCTCCATTCATCTGGGAACATTTTTTACAAGGTTTGTGTGTGGGGTTATGTGTGCATTGATCCAAAAGAGTTTTTGTGAGTTCTGGTTCTGATGTTGGATGAGAAGATCTAAAGGTGTTCATTGAAGTTAAGATTAGGGCTATCTGCAGGCCACTCAAGATATGAGTATTCCAGTTCATCCCAAAGGTGTTCAGTAGAAATAAGGTCAGGGCTCTCCGCAGGCTACTCAAGTTCCTCTAGCCATGCCTTTGACCTCCACTCTTCTAGGAAGGCTTTTTACAAGATTTGTGTGTGACGGAATTTGTGTCCATTGATCCAAAATAATTTTTGCAAGTTCTGGTTCTGATGTTGGACGAGGAGACCTGGCTCATAACTGACATTCCAGTTCAACCCAAAGGTGTTCAGTTGGGTTAAGGACAGAGTTCTGCACAGGTGACTCGAGTTGCATGGTGTAGGTGCATAAAAATTGCAAATTTCTCAAGTACCCACTCAATACATTTCATACAAATTGATTTACATGCAAAGTACAATGCGTTCGGGCCTTTATCAAATAGTTTGAGACAAGAAAACACAAGTCTGAGGTAAGTTTTCTGCCTTCTGCTGTCTTTTAGTTCGAGGCCATTTTGAAAATTATTGGTTGCCGTGAGGACTTGCAGACGGTGCTTTATGATGAATGAGGCATTCTGCACTTGGGATTCTTTTTGTTTAGTTGTTTTCCACAAAAACGAAAAGGGAAAGAAAAAAACCTTCTTAAAAAAAAAAATAAAAAAACAGGGACATGTTTTATATATCTAATCCTCAAAGTTTTTTTTTTGTTTTTATTTTGGGTAGAGAAGGAAAGTGTCAGTACCCCTTTCAGTTTTTTTTTTTTTTCTATTGCTGAAGGGCTAGGTCAGTGATGGCGAACCTTGGCACCCCAGATGTTTTGGAACTACATTTCCCATGATGCTCGTGCACTCTGCAGTGTACTTGAGCATCATGGGAAATGTAGTTCCAAAACATCTGGGGTGCCTAGGTTCGCCATCACTGGGCTAGGTGGTCACCTATCCAAGTACTAAGCAGGCCCAACCCTGCTTAGCCTCCAAGACAAGATCACCAGGTGGTCTCCCATTCAAGTACTAATCAGGCTTAACCTCTAAGATCAGGTGAGATCACCAAGCGGTCTACCATCTAACTATTAACCAGGCCCAACCCTGCTTAGCCACTGAGATCAGACAAGATTTTTTATATTGCTGTCTGTGTTCCCGCTAGTAAGATTTGCCCTATTTGTCCTGGTAACCACTGTAAAATCCAAAATTTGGTGTTGCCACTAGAACAGGAGAGATGTCCTCTTGTGTGTACAAGTCAAGTGGAATCTTCCCAATGGGACACAAAAAAAAACTTGGCAGGAGTTTAGAACTGAACTACGGCCTTCCCTCCGGTCCTGCACAATTGTACAGGCTCCTCTATTGGAATTAAACTGGTTACTCCGATTTCACGGCATAAATATGAAGTTCTCACAATGTGCATTAGAAGCTGCAGCAAGTCAGATAGAGCCCCGCCTCATTTCCTGTTTAGAGGATAACATCCTCTAGGTTGTTCCCCCCTCAGCCTGTCTATCCTGGCCCACCAGTTTTATTTGTTGGATTTCAGGTCTTTCAATCATAGAGGCTCAGCATCACACATGGGCATTTTCTATGCAATTACAGCCTGCCTCGGAACACCAACTCCTCCAGACTGACACCCACCCATCAAGGCATTTTGGTATTCGTATATATCTTCTCCCTCTCCTTGCATCAGGGCTGAGGGCTCTTGGGAGGAGTACTGAGGCCGGGTTCTTAGATGTTTTCAGTAAGCTATGTACCCCCCCCACCAGCCTGCATTGTATATAGAAGCCCAGAAGCCCAGTTATTACATCACTGGTTCTAAAAAAAAAAGATGTTTAATTAAAACCAGTAGATTTTATTAAAAATGTGTTATCTGTGTATATATGGGGGTAAGAAACTAGGGAAAACAAATATACTTGAACTTTAACCATTCCCTTCCCAAGCCATCATAGAAATGATGATGAAATGATAAAAGAGACGAGAGATGAAAAAGGGTTGGGTCCAGTGTCAAATTAATTTTTAGGCTAACGTTGTCAGCATAGGAGAGATTTCTTCACATCCTGTCCTATGACAGAACAATAATAAACCCAATAGAAACCCAGTCAGTTTGAATCTGGCCATATGGAGTTCAGCCGGTTCAGCAGGCACTGGCTGAATTTCAATCCATGTAGGACACCCTGGTTGTACCAATCAACTTCTGTACAACCGACCCATTGGGTTTTTCCCAACTGATCAGTGCCACCAGCTATGGCTGACAACACCAATCTGTATCTTCTGATGGCAGGGTAGGATTCCCACCATCAGAACACAATAGCACAACGGGAATGATCCCCACCTCCACCTTGAATGTGTGGATGGGAAAATCGGATCTTTTTTTTTTTCACTCAACATGCTGTTGGAATAAAAAAAAAATGATTAATGTATGGGCTGCCTTAGTAGAACAGAGAAGAATCAGATCCCCTGTTAGGTCTTTCCTTGTTCCTGTTAGGAAGATTTTTACTTCCACTTATACTCCTAGTCAAGCAATGAGGGGGAAAATTCCCTAATAGGGTCATGAATATCAGTAAAAACAGTCAGAGGTCATTGACAAAATTATAAAAGAAAAAAATTGTTACGGTAGATCCACCTTAAAGCTACTCTGATGCCATTTTGAAAAGCCGAGAACTGGAAATCCCAAATTGATACTCACCTATCCCACTCCATTGAACAAGACTGCAATGAATACATAATCCTCTTGAAAGATCTTTAGCATCTGGCATGTTTCTGGTTGTTTCAGATGCCTAACCCTCCCCTCAAACCTGTGATCCACCTGGTGACCCCTATGTTCTATAGGGGCCAGCAGATAAAAAGAAGGTGCCTGCCAACCCAGATAATAAGCTGCTGCTTTTTTTTTGTTAATTATTAATACATTATCAATGGAGATCTACCTGTAGAGACCCTGCCATAAACTAGAGTGCCATTAGTCTACGTTTGGGGTTGGGTTGGGTGGGTTTCTCCTAGGCCCAGGGAGATTGTTTGCTTCTGCCTCATTCTGTGAAGTGTTCTCCAGTGGTTAGTGTGAGTGAGAAGATACAAGGCTTGGGGTCATGTATATTTTTTTCTGCCCTAACCAATCACTTAGAGGTTTATTCCAGTGATGTATCCTGGAGAACAGGATAAATATTTGAGACCAACTAGAAGAGTTTTTGCCTGTTTGACTTTGCCCGGGAATGGAGTCCATGTAAGAATGGTTTCCTTGCCTGCCAGCTTGAGAAAGCTGTTAGACCAGAGGACCGTGTCTCTTAGGCCTGAAGCCTGAGGAGAGTATAGCTACAGAGAGGTCCGGTTCATGCTAATCACGCCTTCTGACTGAGGAAGGAAACTGAAACTAAAGTTATGCTTCAAAAAAGCATTGAGGCATTATATACTTTCTCAAAGAAAAAAGGACTTTGTGGGCACAACATGAGGCAGAATGAATAGCAAAAAAATATATATCTTTATTACAAAAATACATATAGAATAGACACTAAAATTGGTTGGCAACAACACCCTCAACTGGACAAGGTCAACAGATACCCAGATACCAAACAAGAAGGCATGGATTTATTCAATAGCACAGCTCACAGGGAAACCTGTGCAATTTCCATGATAAGGCTTAAATTTATGACATCTAGATCCACTCAACATTTCTCCAACGGTAAAGAAAAGAGGAATCCCCACTTCGTACTACATAACACTGAGCAACGATAAGGTGTAAACTTCTCTTAAACAAACTAACTGTGGTTAAAATAATAAAAACTAGATATGAACCCTTTATCTTATAATAAAAGTGCAGATCTGCCCATCTTTAATCACAAGTTTTGCATTGTCTCTGTTAGAAATCAGGTGTGAGGAGGCGACACTGTGCCCGGTGATCTTTGACTTCTCTCATGTTGTTCAGGTAGCTCTCCACCTCTTTAGGTTGCCTACCCCTGGTCTAGAGCAAGGGTCTCTGAACTACAGCTGCTATAGGATCTTATCTGCTCCACAGCTAGGGTGAGTGGATTTCCTTAATATGATTGAGTAAGAAGGTCAGCAGAGGTTGCTTAGGGCCTCCACTTCAAACCTCCACCCCCCCTTCCCATATAACAGGGAGACTCTAATTGGGACCCTAATGTAAGGAGGACTCTGATGGGGGTATTGATGTAAGGGGAACTATGTGTTACAAAAGTGGTACAAAAATTGTAAGTGCAAGTGAGAAAATAGAGCAAAGAGAAGGTGGACCAATAGGTCTAATACATCGAAGGCAATTCAAAACAAACTGGTTGATATCATAGTAGCAACTCATAGAGTAAGTATAAATACTTATAGAGTAAGTATACCACCCACAACCTAAGGGAGGAGATGGTCCAAGCACTACGTGCTAATCGGCAGACAAATAAGGTTGACAAGGCCCAAAAGAGTAAAAAAAGTAAGAGGTTGAGAAAAAGAAGAGAAGACAGGAGGTGGGTGGGGAAGGGGTTTGCAGGCAAGATATAACCACATATCCACAGCTGAAAGCTGCATCAGAAACGTCAAGTCGAAAGCAGAGAATGCTTCTGGTTCAGGCTGTCATTATATGAGATCCACAGTTCCCACACCTTCAAAAATTTAGTGTGTGAATCATTCAAGATCGAGGTGAGCTTCTCATGCACCATAGTCCTCATAAGTCAATGTTTAACCCCAGCTAGGTTAAGATTCTGCTGTCACCAGGTCTTGGTCAATGTTTAATTGGTCACCAGGAAGGTGAAGCCCACCAGTTTTTACTGGTTCTTAGATAGAGCCACAATAGGGTTTTTTATGTAGAAGAGCCTCCCATGGATTACAAGATTGTACAGCTCTAATCAACGGATCGCCTTTGGGCAAGTCCACCAAATGCGGTGTAAGGTACCCCACCCACCACAACCCCAGAAGACATGTTAGGTACAAACTGGGATAAACAAAGGGGAGTTATATATCATTGCCCTGCCCCCTCACTCGCACGACAGCCACCACAGCCCCCCAGCAGCATACAGACGGGAAGGCAGGAGTTTAGATGCCTTCCCGTGAGGAGGAAGATGACACAGATACAGGGCTGCTGCTCCTCACTCCAGGAGGATCTGGGAAGAGCCAGGGTTTCTGCTCCTGCCGAGGCTTTACCGTGAGGAGAAAGATTGCATGGATCCAGGACTGCTGCTTCTCGCTCCAGGAGGATCTGGGAAGAGCTGGGGCTTCTCCTCCTGTGGAGGCCATGCGTGAGGAGGAAGATGACATGGATCCAGGGCTGCTGCTTCTCGATCCAGGAGGATCAGGGAAGAGCCGGGGCTTCTCCCCCTGCTGAGACCTTTCCATGAGGAGGAAGATGACACGGATCTGGGGCTGCTGTTTCTCGCTCCAGGATGATCCGGGAAGAGCTGGGGCTTCTCCCCCTGCCAAGGCCTTACCGTGAGGAGGAAGATGACATGTATCTGGGGCTGCTGTTCTTTGCTCCGGGAGGATCCAGGAAGAGCCGGGGCTTCACTCCCTGCCGAGGCCTTACCATGAGAAGGAACTGGGGCTGCTGCTTCTCGCTACAGGAGGATCCGGGAAGAGCCAGGGCTTCTCCTTTTGCCGAGGACTTACTCTCAGGAGGAAGATGACACGGATCCGGGGCTGCTGCTCTTTGCTCCAGGAGGATCCGGGAAGAGCCGGAGTTTCTCCTCCTGCCGAGGCCTTACCGTGAGGAGGAAGATGACATGGATCTGGGGCTGCTGCTTCTCGCTCTAGGAGGAAGAGCCGGGGCTTCTCCTCCCAGCCGAACAGGAAGCGGGTCCTGAGACCCGATTGGCCGGGAGTCCTAAGACTCCCTGGCCAATGCGGCTTCCTGAGGGGGACAATCGGGAAGACAATAGCGAATATTAATTTGCTATTGTCACGCAAGTGGGTGGGCTCAGGGAGCAGTGCTCTGCGCCCCGAGCCCACCTTTTTTGGAAGCAAATTTGAGCCTCAGGCTCTAATCATGTGCTTCAAAAAAAAAAAAACCTTTGAAATCCATGTGTCCATGTAGATTAGGGGCTGGGCGCATGGATTAGGGGGGCGGCACCCCTGTGCCCCTTATGAATGGGCCGCCACTGATTGTAACTGTACTGTCTGCCCTAACGTTGTAAAGCGCTGCACAAACTGTTGGCGCTATATAAAACCTATATAATAATAATAATAATAATAATAATATTGTACATACCAACTGTGTTATCATATGAATAAAATGCGTCACTTTATCTCCATACACGTAAATTTGTAAATATCAAAGCAAGGTAATTGTTACAAACTTGCAATCTATATAAACAGAATGAATAAAATTTGTATATTTTAAGGGTGATATTTAACTCTAGCTGTGTACGGCATTCCTTATCTCAAAAAAACGGAACGTGAATAATTCAGCTGGCGTTCCTCTTTAAATGCACAAACACTTCTATTTTCATTTTCTCCCCTAAACTGCTTTTTTTTTTTTTGGTTACCTTTGGGTGGAGATGACCTTTAAGCCCGCGGTATCAATAAATTAGCTTTCCCGATGCATGGTGTAAAGTATACAGGTGAAAACAGCGTGCCCCGGCCATAAGCCGATACTGTATTTCTGCCTTGTTATCCACTAAGCCTCTTAATTTTATTTAAAATTAATTTGTAGAAGATAAATGGCGTAGCGGCTTCCAAATGCCAGAGCCCCAGTCAGCAGAACTGCTGTGATATAACACTTTTCCAGTGGAAGGTTTATTCACAATAACTCACTCAGCAATTTGAGACCTCGGCTCCTCTGACAAGAATTAATGTGTTTGCTTGTACTGTTAGAATGTCATTGATCGAGCTAAGCAAACACTGTGGAATTTTCAGTTGAAACTTTTTTTTTTATTATTATTTTTATTTTTTTTTATGTTTTATTTTTTCAAGGCAACATGCATTTATTCGCCCACGCCAATCACAACGAAAAAATAAATAAATACTTAGATTGAATAGAAAGAGAAGAGACAGTGCGGCTGATTTACTGCAGGAATTTTAGAATGTTTACGCAAGAAAAGAGTGAAGATTCATTTCAATTATCGAATCGAGTGAAAAGAGAATTCTTGTTTATTTATTTCATCTGCAAATGATTGGAAAATTGAAATGGATGTTCGCTCTGGGTTTTTTGTTTTTGTTTTGGGTGAACCTTTGCAATTTCTTAAGTAAATCAGCCTCAGTGATACAAAAAAGAAAAAAAAAAAAATAATGATACTCGGGTTTAGTCAATAAAACATTTTACATCTAGGACATTAATAAATCCATGCTATTTTAACCACCTCAATACCGGGCCAATTCTGCCACATTTTTACACTGTCTCTTTAATTGCTGGTTGGTATGGAAAGGTGGCAACATCAGAAAGAAGGCGCCACCATCCCTGAGAAGCATATGCAAACAGAGAGAGAATTTGGTGGGATTTTGTAGGCGCCAGATAAGTAATTTTAGACAGATACCACAGTAAAAAGTATTGAACAAAAACAAAGTTTAAAAAATTATGCTGGCTATGCATAATATAGAGCTAACAGTGATATATGACAACATAGAAAATAAGGGGTCACTCGGCACTATAGTCCCGACATGTTTCGCCCGTTGAGGCTTCCTCAGGGGATATGTGTTGAGGGACCAAGCTGGATATATCTCTGAATAGAATGAACATACGATTAGAAACCATCAAAAATAACTAGAAATATATAATCAAGGGGACATAAAAGAGATGTTAGTGACTGTCCAAAGCTAGGTTGTTTAACTGCCAACTAATATAAAGTTACCTGTTATAAAGATGCAACCAAAAATTGGGAGGACGGACATTGCGCTGTACTGGAAAGGGTTGGCCTGAGTAGGCCCAAATGGGGGCCATGGGACCGTGTCTGCCATAGAAAGGAAAAATGAGATGGGGAGGTGAAGGAATAGGGAGGTGTGAAGGAACGAAAAGAGAAAAGGGGGGGGGAGAGAAAGAAGAGAGGGAATTGGGGGAAGGGGCGGGGAAAGGGGGGAGTGGGAAAGGAATGAAAGAAAGGGAACACAAGGAAGAAAAAAGAAATGAGGAGAGGGTACAGAAAAAACTGAAAAAGGGTGAAGGATATGGGGAGGAGGTGGAAAAGAAGGAAAAGGGGATGAAAATGAAACCAGAAGTAACAAGGATTTTACCAGCTTATGAAAGCATCTAAACAAACTAATCTCAGTTTGATCAGATACTTTTAAGGGCATAGAAGAGATCTTGGGTCTAACAGACTGCAGATGTCTCAGTAAAGAGAACCTGTCACGGCCATGTTTGCAGGTATTCCTTTATCTTGCACAGGTGCTTTAAATCAGAGTCAATGGCTTGGTATTTTGGACAGCTATTTCACCTAGGAGGTTGAGAACCACTGTACTAGACCATAGAGATGGTCAAGGAACTTCAAATCTTTAGTTGTCTCTATGATAAGCCAGTGGAACCACTGGCTACAGTTCCTGGGTGTCCCCCCGGTGGAATGGGAATGTCCTAGAAGGAGGCGGGAGGGGGACCACGCTCCACCACAAGTAAAAGCTATCCAGCCACTAGGATCACTTTAAATTTAGTGTTTAGCCACAAGGATAACTTTTACATTATTCAGTATCGTGGGCCGAAAAAAAAGATTCTGGGGTCATGAATGCAGCTGGAGCCATTGTCCCAGAATAACCACGCTGCCCAAAGATGTACAGGTTCATCCTAAGTGGTTAAGCCACACTTTTTCTGAAAAACATAACACTGTTCACCAAACATTTGTGGATATCTGACCATCACACATAGTTACATGGTAGGTGAGGTTGAAAAAAGACACAAGTCCATCAAGTCCAACCTATGTGTGTGATTATATGTCAGTATTACATTGTATATCCCTGTATGTTGTGGTCGTTCAGGTGCTTATCTAATAGTTTCTGGAAACTATCAATGCCCCCCGCTGAGACCACCACCTGTGGAAGGGAATTCCACATCCTTGCCCCTCTAATGCCGCGTACACACGATCGGACATTCCGACAACAAAACCGTGGATTTTTTTTTCCACCGATGTTGGCTCAAACTTGTCTTGCATACACATGGTCACACAAATGTTTTCGGAAATTCCGAACGTCAAGAACGCGATGACGTACAACGCATATACAATGGGCCAAGAAAAATGAAGTGCGGCTCTTCTGCTTGATTCCTAGCACGCGTGGAATTTTGTGCATGGGAATTGTGTACACACGCTCGGAATTTCCGACAACAAGTTTTGTTATCGGTAAATTTGAGAACCAGCTCTCAAACCTTTGTTGTCTGAAATTCTGATAGCAAATGTCCGATGGAGCATACACACGGTTGGATTTTCTGACAACAAGCTCACATGGAACATTTGTTGCTGGAAATTCCGACCGTGTATACGCAGCATTACAGTAAAGAACCCTCTACGTAGTTTAAGGTTAAACCTCTTTTCTTCTAATTTTAATGAGTGGCCACGAGTCTTGTTAAAACTCCCCTCCGTGAAAAAGTTTTCTCCCTATTGTGGGGTCACCAGTCCGGTATTTGTACATTGAACTCATATCCCCTCTCAAGTGTCTGTTCTCCAGAGAGAATAAGTTCAGTGCTGGCAACCTTTCCTCATAACTAAGATCCTCCAGACCCTTTATTAGCTTTGTTGCCCTTCTTTGTACTCGCTCCATTTCCAGTACATCCTTCCTGAGGACTGGTGTCCAGAACTGGATGGCATACTCCAGGTGCGGCCGAACCAGAGTCTTTTAGAGCGGGAAAATTATTGTTTTATCTCTGAAATTAACCGCCGTTTTAATGCCAATATTCTGTTTGCTTTGTTAGCAGCAGCTTGGCATTGCATGGCATTGCTGAGCCTATCATCCACTAGGACCCCCAGGTCCTTTTCCATCCTAGATCCCCCCAGAGGTTCTCCCCCCAGTCTATAGATTGCATTCATATTTTTGCCACCCAAATGCATTATTTTACATTTTTCTACATTGAACCTCATTTGCCATGTAGTTTTCCACCCCATTCATTTGTTCAGATCTTTTTGCAAGGTTTCCACATCCTGCGGATAAGTTATTGTTCTGCTTAGCTTAGTATCGTCTGTAAATACAGAGATTGAACTGTTTATCCCATCCTCCAGATCGTTTATGAACAAATTAAACAGGATTGGTCCCAGCACAGAACCCTGGGGGACCCCACTACCCACCCCTGACCATTCCGAGTACTCCCTATTTATCACCACCCTCTGAACTCGCCCTTGTAGCCAGTTTTCAATCCATGTACTCACCCTATGGTCCATGCCAACGGACCTTACTTTGTACAGTAAACGTTTATGGGGAACTGTGTCAAATGCTTTTGCAAAATCCAGATACACCACGTCTACGGGCCTTCCTTTATCTAGATGGCAACTCACCTCCACATAGAAGGTTAATAGATTGGTTTGGCAAGAACGATTCTTTATGGATCCATGCTGATTACTGCTAATGATACCGTTCTCATTACTAAAATCTTGTATATAGTCCCTTATCATCCCCTCCAAGAGCTTGCATACTATTGATGTTAGGCTAACTGGTCTGTAATTCCCAGGGATGTATTTTTTGCCCCTTTTAAATATTGGTGCTACATTGGCTTTTCTCCAATCACCTGGTACCATTCCAGTCAGTAGACTGTCAGTAAAAATTAGGGACAACGGTCTGGCAATTACTTGACTGAGTTCCATCAGCACCCTCAGGTGCAAGCCATCTGATCCCAGTGATTTATTAATGTTAAGTTTCCCAAGTCTAATTTTAATTCTGTCCTCTGTTAACCATGGAGGTGCTTCCTGTGATGTGTCATGAGGATAAACGTTGCAGTTTTGGATTCCCTCGTGAAGACTGAGGAGAAGAATAAATTCAATATCTTCACCATTTCCCCATCCTTTGTAACCAGATGTCCTTCCTCATTCTTTATGTGGCCAATATGGTCTGTCCTCCCTTTTTTACTGTTTACATACTTAAAGAATTTCTTGGGATATTTTTTGCTCTCCTACTTGGTCTTATTGGACATCCCATTGTAAAACCATGGGCATTAATGTGGAGCCTCCACTCTATGGGGAAGAAATTTAACAAAATTTGTGTCTATTGAGCCAAAACCATTTGTGAGGTCAGGTACTGATGTTGAAGTAAAAGACCTGGGGCACAATCAGTGTTTCAATGTATCCTATTCCCAAAGGTCTCTTTCTCTTTCCACAAGATTTGTGTCTATTCAGCCAAAAAAACATTTGTGGGGTCAAATACTGATGTTGGAGGAGAAGACCTAGCTCACAATTGGTGTTTCAACTTATCCCAAAGGTGTTCAGTAGGGTTGAAGTCAGGGCTCTGTGAAGACCACTCGAGTTCCTCCACAAAAAACAGGTCAAACCAAGTCTTTATGGAGCTAGCTTTGTGTATAGGGGCACAGTCATGCTAGAACAGAAAAGGTCCTCCCCTAGACCTAAACCCATATGAGCTTGTTGGACATTCATTTCTTCGGTACGTTCATACATGATCTACAGTGATCTACAGTGATTGCACTTCCAAGTGCACTTCCAAGTGCACTTTCAGTGTACTTGTAGAGCAAAGTGGATTTGCCTTTAGTAAATCAACCCCATACTGCTTTAAATGTGCACTAACGCACTGAATTATACTGTGTTAAACGTCACGTAACGCACTGAACTATACTGCAGTAAATCTGCCCTGACAAAATAAACTGACACTAATGTAAAAATGAACGGTCACACTACACTCACACTGACTGAACTATCCCTACAATCACACTAATGTAAAGATGAATGGTCACACTACACTCACATTGAACTATCCCTAGATGCACACTAACCTGATTTCTACACTGACAATAGAATCACAATTGCACACTATAGCACACTTTCTGTCTATCTAATAGCACTGAACAGAGCCCTGTTCTATCTCTCTCCAAGCCGATATAACACTAAAAATGGCCGCCATTGAAAGAATACTTTTATAGTGTGAGGACTAAGAGCAATGAGCCATGACTGCAGAGTCATCATTACTTTCTCCAATCATGGCTCTAACAGTGCTCTGTGCCCTGATTGGTCAAAGCTTTCATTGCTTCAGCCAATCAGGGCTTCCAATGCACTGTGCGGTGGCACAGTGCATTGTGATAATTTGGGGGGGCGGGGCGGGGCGAACAAACGGTCAAATGCCCCAATAATTCGGGTGTTCGTCGAACAGCCAATGTTCGGCCCGAACTCATGGTTGGTCCGAACAGTTTGCCCATCCCTAGTGTTGAGGTCAAAGCTCTGTGAAGCCCCCTCCCCCCCGAGTACTTCCAAACCAAACTGGTGAAATCACATCTTTATGGAGCTGGCTTTGTGTACGGGGGCACAGCAATGCTGGAAAAGTAAATGTCTTTCCCCAGACTGTAAGACTTGGCCATCCCACTACAAAACTATGGCTATTAATATGGAGTTGGCCCCTTGTGTCGCTACAGCACAGAATTTAGTTCAGTAATTCTGTGGCAAAAAAAAAAAAAAAAATTTACCAAAATCTCTTTCTTTATCCTTAAATCTTGCCATATATCTTTCAATTTGCATGTGCAATCTCTTATTCCAGCTCCTTTATGCCTATAAAAGTTATGTAGCTGCCTAAAAAATAGCTGCCTAAACAGTCCACTCAATTTGAACCTAGACTGATAGGCTCTTGTACTACATCATTGTAGAAGGATGTTCAATCAGATTGCATTTGCAAGTTGTGAGGCCACAGCTTAACCACTTCCGGACCGCCGCACGCCGATATACGTCCTAACTTTGAAGAGGAATCTCGTTGTTATGGCAGCTAGTATCCTCTTCTTTGGCTGGCAGTTTGCCTTCAGATAAAAGTGGTCTCTGTGGCAGATTCACCGCAAAATCACTTTTACCGGCGGTGGAAAGAGGGGCCCCCCTCCCGCCACGCTCCGGTGCCCTCCGCTGCTTACCGGAGTCGTCGGCAGAGGCGGAGGCGATCTGATGTTGCTCCTTCCTTGGCATGGAGACAAGTGAGGGGAAGATGGTCTCCACCCGTCTCCATACCATTGCAGGGCAGCGGTAACGTCAAAATGTCACTTCCGCCCACAGCTCTTATGCCCCATACACACGGTCGGACTTTCCGACGTAAAATGTGCGATCGGAGCTTGTTGACGGAAATTCTGACCGTGTGTAGGCTCCATCGGACAGTTTCCATCGGAATTTCCATCGCACAAAATTTGAGATCTGGTTCTCAAATTTTCCGACAACAAAATCCGTTTGCGCAAATTCCAATCGTGTGTACACAATTCCGACGCACAAAGTGCCACGCAGGCTCGGAATCAAGCAGAAGAGCCGCGCTGGCTATTGAACTTAATTTTTCTCAGCTCGTCGTAACGTGTTGTACGTCACCGCGTTCTTGACGTTCGGAATTTCCGACAAGATTTGTGTGACCGTGTGTATGCAAGACAAGTTTGAGCCAACATCCGTCAGAAAAAATCCATGGATTTTGTTGTTGGAATATCCGATCAATGTCCGATCGTGTGTACGCAGCATTAAAGGGGCATTTTTTTTATGACAATTTTTTTTATTGCATTTTACTGTAAATATGAGGTCTTTTTGACCCCAGATCTCATATTTAAGAGGACCTGTCATGCTTTTTTTCTATTGCAAGGGATGTTTACATTCCTTGTAATAGGAATAAAAGTGACAAAATTTTTTTTTTTTAAAGAGCAGTGTAAAAATCAAAAATCAAACGTAAAATAAATAATAAAAATAAATACATTTTTAAACACGCCCTGTCCCGCCGAGCTCGCGTGCAGAAGCAAACGCATATGTGAGTAGCGCCGGCATATGAAAACGGTGTCCAAGCCACACATGTGAGGTATCGCCGCGATCGGTAGAGCAAGAGCAATAATTCTAGCCCTAGACCTCCTCTGTATCTAAAAACATGCAACCTTTAGAATCTTTTAAACGTCGCCTATGGAGATTTTTAAGGGAAAAGTTTGTCGCCATTCCACGCAATTTTGAAGCCTGTCAAGTTGGGTATCAATTTACTCAGCGTAACAATATCTTTCACAATATAGAAAAAAAAATTACTGTTGTCTTATTTTTTAATTCAAAAAAGTGTATTTTTTCCAAAAATATTGTGCTTGTAAGACCGCTGCGCAAATACGGTGTGACAGAAAGTATTGCAACGGCCGCCATTTTATTCTCTAGGGTGTTAGAAAAAAAAATGTAAAATGATTGGGGGTTCTAAGTAATTTTCTAGCAAAAAAAATAGTTTTTAACAACAAATCTCAAAAAGAGGCCCGGTCCTTAAGTGATTAACTTTTAGTGTATTTTTTTTTTACCTCAGCTGGTTTTTGTCTAAATTTTTCTAAAAAAAAGGAAATATTCAGGCAGTCATTTTAAAAGAATATAAATATAAAACTACAGTTTCTATTCCTCAAAGCGTTACAGGAAGGGAGATTGTGCTGCTCGGGCCACCATGAAAAAAACATTTATTCGAATGCCTCTGCCTGATCCTTGTTAATGTTTTATTTATAATCTATTATTGGTCAGGAAGATGAGAAAGAGCTTATTTATAGCACTTGCAACATATCAGAATTGAAATGTTTTGTAATATTTCCTCCAGTGACAAAAAATATTAATGTCGCCCTGTCAAGCTGGTGCGGGGGAAAAAAAAAAATGGCGAAAAGACGGTCGCATTCTTGGAGCAGGGAAATTGCACATTACACGATTCTGGATTCTGTATTCCCTCTCCGATCTCTCGCTTCTGCGAACAATTGAAGAGAAAAGTACCATCCAGGCACTTCCTGTCTCCACCAGGCATGCTTAAATCTTGACACTTTTCCGTAATGCATTCCTTCGATATGTTCCTTGGATTAGTCTAGGGTTACGCTTAGAGTCATCTCATAAACCAAGAAAGTTCTGATATTACTCACAGACAGGTGGCGAAATGTATTATACGAGCGCAGAATATGTTATCCGCAACCCCGCCGGCTAGATAGCGTATAGGAAAAAAAAAGATACTTTGTAGGATTGTCGTGTGGACGCCAACTCAACAGATGAAAGTCAAAACTTTTCAAAGCTATTGTGAACGGCACTTCCAAGCAAGTTAACACATCAATCCGTCCAAAGATATGTAGAAATAAAATTATGGTTTTGGTTTACTGTTTCATGTGTTACGTGTATCTGGAGTCCAGGTCCCCATATATTCCTTCGGTATGTTATTGATGAGCGCTCCAACAGCTGTTACCTAAACGAAGGAGATGTAAAAAGCTGTACCGTTGCCAAAAAACGTGATATAAATGAGTTCTTCAAGAAAACATAACTCAAATTTATAGTGAATCTAAAGCCAATATTTCTTTTAGTTTTAAATAGAGATTAAAATAGTTGCAGAGGCTTTTTCAAGGCAAAGTGACAGAGTCTTTTCAAAGCCTCCTTTCCCCCACATTTATGTTCTTCTTCTTGCTGCTCTGTTGCTTTCAAAAGTCAAAAGTAGCTCCACGTTAGATGGTGTAGGGGCTTACATGGGGTTTATGATGCCCTCCTCTTGTGCCTCTCAAGTTCAAGAATTTCATCTTGATGATGTCCTCCTCTTGTGCCTCTCAGGCTCAAGAATTTCATCTTGATGATGTCCTCCTCTTGGTTTCTCAGGCTCAAGAATTGCATCTTGTCATGTCCTCCTCTCGAACCTCTCAGGCTCAAGAAATTCATCTTGATAATGTCCTCCTCTTGTGTTTCTCAGGCTCAAGAATTGTATCTTCATGATGTCCTCCTCTTTTACCTCTCAGGTGCAAGAATTGCATCTTGACGATGTCCTCCTCTTGTGCCTCTCAGGCACAAGAATTGCATCTTCATAATGTCCTCCCCTTGAACCTCTCAGGGGCAAGAATTGTATCTGTATGATGTCCTCCTCTTGTGCCTCTCAGGCTCAAGAATTGCATCCTCATAATGTCCTCCTCTAGCACCTCTCAGGGTCAAGTATTGTATCTTTATGATGTCCTCCTCTTGTGCCTCTCAGGCTCAAGAATTGCATCTTTATGGTGTCCTCCTCTTGTGCCTCTCAAGTGCAAGAATTTCATCTTGATGATGTCCTCCTCTTGGTTTCTCAGGCTCAAAAATTGCATCTTGTCATGACCTCCTCTCGAACCTCTCAGGCTCAAGAAATTCATCTTGATAATGTCCTCCTCTTGTGTTTCTCAGGCTCAAGAATTGCATCTTTATGATGTCCTCCCCTTGGACCTCTCAGGGTCAAGAATTAGATCTTTATGATGTCCTCCTCCTGTGCCTCTCAGGCTCAAGAATTGCATCTTTTTGATGTCCTCCTCTTGGGCCTCTCAAGCTTAAGGGCCCTGTCTAGAGGATATCCCGCCTCAACCCCAGGTAGGGACCATTTGTGCTGGGCCACCGTTTTATCCCATTCCCTGGAGCTGGCCACAATTTTTGGGCTGTTTTGTAAGTATTACTGAAAGTGCTTCTTCTTTTTCTCTTTCTCTTCTCTGTCTCTTTCCTATCTATGGGGAACAGTTGATCCCTATAGACAATTTAATAATTTATCTATTTTTTTTGCGCATTCATGCATCCAACTCCTGACGATTGGCAACAGGCCATGAAACGCGTTGAGTGTTCATCTAAGGCTGCCAAGTATAAGTTTGCCCTGATAACTGTATCATATTACAATTTTTATTAATTTTACACATCATGTAACTCATGTATCAATTATCTGTATATATTTGATTGTTTATCATTTATTCTGTCTTTCACAAATCATGCTTATTGATTATTCGCTATTAAATGTATTACTATAATTATATACATTGATTCTTTATGACTACATTCTGTATCATAAATGTTTCACCGTTATCAGTTTTATTATGCTTATTATTATTATTATTATTATGAATTATCCCTAGGGGATTGTGACAGTCAATTTATTCATATATACTCCATATATTGTTATACACATCAACATGCCCCATGTAAAGTCCCAACCCCACTTCTCTTTGTTCTCTTTATTTTAATAATTAAAAAAATCATCTAAGTACCTTTTTCCTAATGGATATCCAGCTGTCACATGACCTGGCTCTCTCCCAGCCTGTCTGCAGGGAAACATAAGCAGGAGGAGCTTCTAGCCCTCTGCTGCTAGTCACAAAAAATAAAAATAAATGATAAATGATTAATATCAATACACTGTTTTAAATTGGCATACAAATATATTGAAATCAAATCTTTATCATTTTTTGGCAATATCATGGTGTGGGTGTATTTCTGCCAGTCACAGGCTGTGTCAAGTACCTCCAGCCTGTGTCTGATGGCGAAGCCTCCATCAATCCACATTTACAGTGCCTTGAAAAAGTATTCACACCCCTTGAAATTTTCCACATTTTGTCAGGTTACAACCAAAAACGTAAATGTATTTTATTGGGATTTTATGTGATAGACCAACACAAAGTGGCACATAATTGTGAAGTGGAAGGAAAATGATAAATGGTTTTCAAAATGTTTTACAAACAAATATGTAAAAAGTGTGGGGGGGCATTTGTATGGCGCCCCCCGGAGTCAATACTTTGTAGAACCCCCTTTCTCTGCAATTACAGCTGCAAGTCTTTTTGGGGATGTCTCTACCAGCTTTGCACATCTAGAGAGGGACATTTTTGCCCATTCTTCTTTGCAAAATATCTCAAGCTCTGTCAGATTGGATGGAGAGCGTCTGGGAACAGCAATTTTCAAGTCTTGCCACAGATTCTCAATGTGATTTAGGTCTGGACTGTGACTGGGCCATTCTAACACATGCATATGCTTTGATCTAAACCATTCCATTGTAGCTCTGGCTGGATGTTTCGGGTCGTTTTCCTGCTGGAAGGTGAACCTCCGCCCCAGTCTCAAGTCTTTTGCAGACTCTAACAGGTTTTCTTCTAAGATTGTCCTGTATTTGTCTCCATCCATCTTCCCATCAACTCTGACCAGCTTCCCTGTTACTGCTGAAGAAAAGCTCCCCCACAACATGATGCTGCCACCACCATGTTTCACGGTGGGGATGGTGGGTTCAGGGTGATGTGCAGTGTTAGTTTTCCCCACACATAGCGTTTTGCTTTTAGGCTAAAAAGTTCAATTTTGGTCTCCTCTGACCAGAGGACCTTCTTCCACATGTTTGCTGTGTCCTCCACATGGCTTCTCACAAAATGCAAGCAGGACTTCTTATGACTTTCTTTCACCAATGTCTTTCTTCTTATCACTCTTCCATAAAGGGCAGATTTGTGGAGAGCACGACTAATAGTTGTCCTGTGGACAGATTCTCCCACCTGAGCTGTGGATCTCTGCAGCTCCTCCAGAGTTACCATGGACCTCTTGGCTCTTCTCTGATGAATGCTCTCCTTGCCCGGCCGGTCAGTTTAGGTGGACGGCCATGTCTTGGTAGGTTTGCAGTTGTGCCATACTCTTCCCATTTTCCGATGATGAATTGAACAGAGCTCCGTGAGATGTTTAAAGCTTGGGAGATTTATTTATAACCTAACCCCGCTTTATACTTCTCCACAACCTTATCCCTGACCTGTCTGGTGTGTTCCTTGGGCTTCATGATGCTGTTTGTTCACTAAAGTTCTCTAACAAACCTCGGGGGCATCACAGAACAGCTGTATTTATACTGAGATTAAATGACACACAAGGTGGACTCTATTCACTAATTAGGTGACTTCTGAAGGCAATTGGTTCCACTAGATTTTAGTTAGGGGTATCAGAGTAAAGGGGGCTGAATACAAATGCCCCCCCCCACGCACTTTTCACATATTTATTTGTATCATTTATCATTTTCCTTCCACTTCACAATTATGTGCCACTTTGTGTTGGTCTATCCCAATAAAATACATTTACATTTTTGGGTTGTAAAATGACAAAATGTAGAACATTTCAAGGGGTATGAATACTTTAATACTTTTACTTGTAATATCCTGCCTCCATTGTTTAGCTGGTTAGTGGGCGTGGAGGAGGAGGAGGGAGGGAGTGGCCTGTCATTGTGTATACGCCCACATGTGGGGCTCTATAGTCACATGGGTTGCACAGATGTTATAGGGCGAAAATGCTCAGCATAGAAACTCACTGAAAACTGAGCATGTGCAGAGTTGCCACCGCAGCAGCATAACCCCTAGCTGAATTGGGGACATAGACAGAAGCAGGAGATAGAAAACAGCAGGATCAACCAGGTTTTTTGCACAGGGTACTTACCCCTGCTGACGGGGAATATGTTATTACCTCTTGCCTTATGTTATAGTCTACGCTGGTCATGCACAAGCCTCCGCGCATGCTTCTCCTTCCATCCTTTTTCAAATGTGCATAAACACTCATAAGTGTGCACAGACGCGCGATAGCATGCACGTTTATACATGTTTGTGCATTAATATATTTTAATGGCCAGAATAAATGAATATTCTGGCCAAAGAAATGCATTAACACCAAATGCACGTGCACGTGGCACATGCAGAAACATGGCTTTTGCTATATTTTTCCAGGTGCTTTTCTACCTCCTAGGTGTCATTTGAAGTACAGTGTACATGGGGCCTAAGGGTGACATCTTTCAACCAACCAACCGACCAATGTAAGGGCCTCTTTCCCTATTGACATCCAACGAATTGGTTTTTTTCAAGGGTTGCTCGAGACCAGACAATTATTTTAGGGGCTACCCTGGGGTTAAGAGTTGGAGAAAGGCCAGTCTATGAGATATGGGGATGTGATTGGGGAACAGAGGGGGGCAGGAGGCAGATCCCAGTGTTAAAGTGGTTCTAAAGGCCCTCCCGCCCACCAGGCCCCCGTAAGCTCACACTTACACCGTGCAGGCGGTGGCCTCCCCCTTTCTCCTCCATGTCACGGCCGTCGCTTCTCCTCCTGGCCAATCGGGTCTTCGGACTCCTGGCCAATGGGATCTCAGGCTCAGCTTCCTGATTGGCCGGGAGGAGAAACAGGAGGAGAATTTGCTATTGTCACACAACTGGGTGGGCTAAGGGCGCAGTGCTCTGCACCCCGAGCCCACCCCTTTTTTAAGCCAATTAGAGCCTCACATGCTTCTAAAAAAAAAAAAAAATTGGAATCAATGCATCCGGCGCCCTGCATGTAGATTAGGGGTCAGATGCATGGATTAGGATTAGGGGGGATTAGGGGGGCGGCGTCCCTGCTCCCCTAATGGACATCCCTCACTGGCACTCCTGGCCCCTCCCTCCTGCTGAGTGCCCCCCACAGCAAACACCTTGCTATGGGGGCACCCAACATATGAGCAGAGTCCCGTGAGACACAGAGCTGCGGCTTGGCCCCGCCCACTATCTCTTCTCATTTATTCACGGGCTGTGATTGACAGCCAATGGCTCCCGCTGCTGTCTTAGCCAATGAAGACAGTCCCTGGAGATCCGAGGCTCTTGTGCACATCGCTGGATCGCGATGGGGGCTCAGGTAAGTATTAGGGGGGCTGCTGCACAGATAAAGTTTTTAACCTTCATGCATAGAATGCAATGGCGACCTTTTCTTTTTTGGGGGGAGGGCGGCAAACAAACCCTCCTCTAGTTGGTCGGCGGCATCTCAGCACACACCCCCCCCGCACTTACCCCAGCAGGTCCCAACAGGCTGGCAGGAAGCGGCGGGCTCCGGTGGGCCGCGGGCTTCAGAGGGTTGTGGGCTCCGGCAGGCAGCGGCGGGCTCCGGCGGGCCGCGGGCTTCGGAGGGTTGTGGGCTGCGGCAGGCAGCGGCAGTCTCTGGTGGGCCGCGGGCTTCGGAGGGTTGTGGGATCTGGCAGGCAGTGGGGGGCTCCAGTGGGCCATGGGCTTCGGAGGGTTGTGGGCTGCGGCAGGCAGCGGCAGTCTCTGGTGGGCCGCGGGCTTCGGAGGGTTGTGGGATCTGACAGGCAGCAGGGGGCTCCAGTGGGCCATGGGCTTCGGAGGGTTGCGGGCTCCGGCAGGCAGCGGTGGGCTCCGGCGGGCTTCAGAGGGTTGCGGGCTCTGGCAGGAAGTGGGGGGTCTGGCGGGCCGCGTGGGCTTCGGAGGGTTGCAGGCTCCGGCAGGCAGCGGGGGGGCTTCAGCGGGTCGCGGGCTTCAGAGGGTTGAGGGCTCCGGCAGGCAGCGGAGGGCTCCGGCGGGCCCTGGGCTTCAGAGGGTTGCGGGCTCCGGCAGGCAGCGAGGGGCTCCGGCGGGCCATGTGGGCTTCGGAGGGTTGTGGGCTGCGGAAGGCAGCGGCAGTCTCTGGTGGGCCGCGGGCTTCGGAGGGTTGTGGGATCTGGCAGGCAGCGGGGGGGCTCCGGTGGGCCATGGGCTTCGGAGGGTTGCGGGCTCAGGCAGGCAGCGGCAGTCTCTGGTGGGCTGCAGGCTTCGGAGGGTTGTGGGCTCCGGCAGGCAGCGGGGGAGCTCCGGTGGGCCACGGGCTTCAGAGGGTTGCGGGCTTCGGCAGGCAGCGGCGGGCTCCGGCGGGCTTCGGAGGGTTGCGGGCTCTGGCAGGAAGCGGGAGGGTCTGGCGGGCCGCGTGGGCTTCGGAGGGTTGCAGGCTCCGGCAGGCAGCGGGGGGGCTCCGGCGGGTCGTGGGCTTCAGAGGGTTGCGGGCTCCGGCAGGCAGCGGAGGGCTCCGGCGGGTCCTTGGCTTTGGAGGGTTGCGGGCTCCGGCAGGCAGTGAGGGGCTCCGGCGGGCCACGTGGGCTTCGGAGGGCATCGGCGGGCTCCGGCAGGTTGCAGGGTCCTGAAAGGGGCTGGGCGCATGGAAAGGGAGGGCGGCGGCATGGATAGGGGTTGGGGGCGGCCACAATGGTGGGGCCGCCCCTGATAGAACGTATGAAAGTAAAAAAAACCTTCAGCCCTTACAACCGCTTTAAGTAAACGGTGTTACAATCTTTCTATTTTGCGCTTTCTTTACGGCAGCCTTGAGGCAAAATTGTGTTGCATAAATGGCCATAAGAGTGGGAGTTGAGAAGGCATTGTGTAGGAGGTAAGCATGCATTCCATTTTATCACATTTGTTCATCTGTATGATAAATATTCCGCTTAACATGGATTTATAATAACACGGCAAGGCACATATGTTAACATGACCTTTGTACAATGAACATGTTACGTGTTTACTTTGACAATTGTCTCCATTTAATCACAATGTACTCTTGGCTCCAACCAAGAATGGTTAAGATTCTCGGGGTCTCAGCTCCACAGCTTATCCTCACCGGCTGACAAATGATGACAGCCATTTTTCTTTTCTTTACTTTTTTTTTTGCACACATTATAGCAAAGCGATTGTGAATCCTGCGTATTGTCTGACCGTTCAACGGCTGCAATCTCCGGCACAAAAGCGCGTCGCGAAATTAGAAAAAAAAATGACAATGCTTTTCCTTTTTCCCTGGGAAGTAAACGCAATTTTCCTGATCCAGTTAACAAGTCTTTTTTCATAACATCTTAATTAGTTTTTTTTTTTTTTCGCCGACATTTACCGGTGTTAATGGCCATTTCTCTGCCGCTGCCGACTCCAAAACAATATTTTGACATGTGCGATGATAGCAATTTTTTGCAAAGGCCTTTTTTTTTTTTGCATAGATGGAAGAATAGTCTTTGGGGAAAAATTAGTTTAAAGCTCCATCTGCGGAAAAAAATATTACAGTATCATGAGCTGTTCGCACAGCCGTCCAAAAAATGAATACATTGTATCCGCTTTGATGCATTGTACTCACAGAACAAGAGACCCGAACAAAGCGCCGCCGCTGCTACTTTGACTAGGCCAATGTAATTCAAAGGGGTTTGTGTGGGCAAAACGCAAAAAAACATAACCAAATGATATAAACAAAAAGACCATAAACTCAAAGTTACAAAATATATAAAAGTGTGCACACTAGGTATAATTTATAATCCATATTGATCATCTAATCCTGCGTGAAAAAAAAAAAGGTGAAAAATTGGGTATCACTAATTAAATATAATTTATTAAATTATTAAATTAAAATATTATTACTATTAAATTATCCTTGTGACAATGATGTTAACCGCTTAAGGTCTGAGCCTCTTTTTGAGACTTGTTGTTTACAAGTTAAAATCTCCATTGGCGACTTTTAAAAAATGTCTACAGGTTACCAGTGCTGAGTTACAGAGGAGGTCTAGGGCACAAATTATTGTATATACTCGAGTATAAGCGGACCCAAATATAAGCCGAGGCACCTAATTTTACCACAAAAAACTGGGAAAACTTATTGACTCGAGTATAAGCCTAGGGGGAGAAATGTGCAGCTACTGTAAGTGGAAAAGAGAGTCAACAATGCCCATTTGCAGCCTCACTGTGCCCAATTGCAGCCATAGGTCCCCCGAACTTCAAACTCGGTAGTTAAGGGTTCCTAGATGCCTCCTAGCTTCAGCCAAAATTTGGGGTCTCTGGACCCAAAGGGTCCCGAAATGACATTGCTGCAGATGGACACAGTTGACTGAATTTGGGGCCCCGTATCCTGGGGCCATTTGGTGCTAGGAACCCCAACTTTTGTGTGCAAACCCAGTGGAACTAGCACTACAACATATCCAAAGCTGGAGTTTCTAGCACCAAGTGGCCCTGAGATACGGGGCCCCAAAGTCATTTTGGAAAATGTCAAGCACTTTTCTGCAGCAGAGAATTACATTTTTCGAACCGACTTTGGGGCCCTGTATCTCAGGGCCACTTGGTGCTAGGAACCCCAGCTTGGATATGTTGTAATGCTAGTTCCACTGGGTTTGCACACTAAATTTGGGGTTCAACATTCAACTATGTCATGTCATATGTGTTTAATTCACTGTTTTTTTACTATTGTGCTTTTGGGCCTTGCAGGTCGATTTATCCTCTGTTCTTGTTTTATTTTGAAATTCAATAAACATATTAAAAAAAAAAAAAAAAAAGTAAAAGTATATGGGACTTACCACCTAAAGTGATAATAAAGTCTTGTTTTTTTTTCCGTTAAACTAACATGTTATACCTGCTCTGTGTAATGGTTTTTGCAGCTTGCTATGGGGGCACCCGAACGGAGCCGCGGCTCCCTGTGTCCTTTCAGACATGGAGCCCCTCCCCCCTTTTCTCTCCTCATTGGCTGATTGATTTTGATTGACAGCAGCAGGAGCCAGTGGTTGTCTCAGCCAATGAGGAGGGGAGTCCCGGGGCAGCCGAGACACTCCTGAAACATCGCTGGATCTAGATGGGGCTCGGGTAAGGATTAGGGGGGCTGAGGGGGGGGGGCTGCTACACACAGAAGGCTTTTTATCTTACTGCACCTTCTGCCTTTACAACCACTTTAAGGACCCACCCTTTTTTGTGACATTTGTTGTTTACAAGTTTAAATCGGTATTTTTTGCTAGACAATTAGAACCCCCCCCAAACGTCAGTGGGAGGAAAAGTGCTCCAAGGGCTGGATAAAGGCAAGCAAAGGGCCACATCTGGCCCCCGGGCCGCAGTTTGGAGACCACTGCTCTAGGGTAAAAAAAAAATATATATATATTTTTTTTTTTTTTTTTTTTACCCTAGAGCAGTGGTCTCCAAACTGCGGCCCGGGGGCCAGATGTGGCCCTTTGCTTGCCTTTATCCAGCCCTTGGAGCACTTTTCCTCCCACTGATGTGAGACACTATTCTGCCATCTGACACCAAAAACAGGGCTCCATTTCTCCCACCAACACCAATAATGGGGGCACTAAGCTTCCCTAGGATACATTTCCTCCCCCCAATACCAAATGTGGTGATGTTTACTCCCACTGATGCCAGGACAGTCGGAAGTTGCCACTCCCGTTGGCCACAATCCGGCCCTCCTAAAGTCTGAATGTCAATAAACTGGCCCTTTGTTTAAAACGTTTGGAGACCCCCCTGCCCTAGAGCAAGGATCTCCAGCTGTTGCGGAACTTCTCTTCCCATGGGGCATTGTAAAACTCTGACATTCACAGACATGACGGGAATTGTGGTTCCTGAACAACTGGAGGGCCGTAGTTTGGAGATCCCTGCCCTAGAGAATAAAATAGCGGTTATTGAAATTGTTTATGTCCTGCGGTTTTTGCGCAGCAGTTTTTCAAATGCAATTTTTGGGGTACAAATACACTTTCATTAATAAAAAACAATTTGTAATATATATACCCCATTTAAAAAAAAAAATATAATAAGATTTTGTTAGACCGAGTAAATAAATACCTAACACGTCATGCTTTAAAATTGTACATGCTCGTGGAATGGCGCCAAACTACGGTACTTAAAAACCTCCATAGGCAATGGTTTAAAAATGTCTACAGGTTACCAGTTTAGAGATACGGAGGAGGTCTAGTGCTAGAATTATTGCTCTTGCTCAGACATTCGTGGCGATACCTCACACGTGTGGTGCAAACACTGTTTACATATGTGGGCGTGACCTACGTATGCGTTCACTACTGTACAGGGGAATGGGGGGCTCTTTAAATTTTTAATTTTTTTTAGTAATGTATTTTATTTTTTATTTTTACACTGTCCCTTTAAAAAAGTTTTTTTTCAATCACTTTTATTGCTACCGCAATAATGTAAACATCCGATAACAATACAGTATGGCAGGTCCTCTTTATGGAGAGATCTGGGGTCTAAAATACCCCAAATCTCTCCTCCACCCTTAAAAGCAAATGATCGAAAAAAAAAGGTATCGTTTGCTAGGAAAAAAAACAAAAACATGTTTACATGGCCCGAGAACCGGGAGTGACGTCGACATTGCTCCGGTCCTCCAAGGGCATAGAGATGAGCTGTGGGGCCATCTTGCCATCACTCGTCTCTAAGCAAAAACCCTGGTTCCCGGGCTCAGTGATTGGTAACATTAGCCCGGGAACCACCAGGAAGCAGAGAAGGAGGGGGAGGTCACCTCTCCAGCCACTTCCAAAAGTGACCCCATGGTGAATCCGCTGCTGGGATCACACTTTTATCAGAAAGCCGGCTGCTTAAGGGAAATAATGATACTGGGGTTAGGGCATCTAGCTTCTGCCATAACACCCGGTATTTAACGTCAAAATTATGACGTACATTCCCAGTTAGGTGGTCGGCAAGTGGTTTGTGTTCTCTCACCCTCAGGGAAAAAAAATGACTCAACTCTACATAAAACTCATCAAATTTTATTACAAAATATTAAAACCAAAGACTACACCCGTAAAATCTATTGATGGATGATCTCACATAGAACATTCAGCACAGTGAACCCCAAAACACCATCTTAATTCAAGGTATTCTGTATAACATAGAGTATAACGAATGTATTAAATTGGGAAATAGAAGAGGAAGGCGTCACCTCCCAACGCGTTTCAATGGATGGGCTTCATCAGGGTTTCAGATGGGATGCACTGTTGATGTAAAGTATATATAAAAGTCTCACAAGCTTCTGGAGGAAAAAAATTCAGCATCATCTCAGAAATAGCAAAAGGGAGGTCCTAGTACTAAAGTACCTAATATACAGGGTGACTCTGTAGGTACTTAAAGGTCACTTGTGCCAACGTCCCCGATAATGTATTAGGAGCATCAAGGGACTAAAAATTGGGACTTTTAAGGCACAACTATAATGGACTACAAAAGATATGTAAAAAAGTTGAATTTTATTAATAACATACAAAGAACATAGGGGGTAGACATAGACATTTAAAAAACACATCAGATATAGGCATACAACACATGTAATAACACCATTGAGGATCCTATCCTGCAGTCTCCTATGTAATTCTATATACTCTTAACAATACATTCAAATTGCAGGTAAGAGAAAAGGGTAGACTTCCCCTAGAGAGTTTACAATTGAGGGAGCACTGCAGGTCTGGTATTCCAAAGTGGTGTATTCTCCAATTGCTCTACATGTTTCACGTTGACAAAGAACGCTTCTTCAGGAGCTCTCAGAAATGACTGGCATACTGACTCCCTCAGACTCGGCACTAGCAGTTTTGCACATAGGCTTTGATAATTACCCCAAAGTCTTTAGAACAATTATAATACATATACTATTGGCAGCAAAACGAATCATTGGAAGACACTGGAAGGACAACATGTCACCCAACCCATCTGAGGTGATTGCTCAAGTAAACCTAAACTATCACTACGAAAAGCTACTGTCACATAGAACAGCCTCTTGCTCGTCCTTTGACAAACAATGGAAAGCTTGGGTTGATTGGTACACATAATCTGATTTTGATGTGAAATGGTCTATAATGGAGTACATAAACCTGCTTATCTGGTGGTATATGCTTTAAGAAATCAACAATCATTGCTTTTTTATTTATTTATTTATTTTTTTATACAAATATTGAACAAAACTTGTTTTCAATTATCGGGCCCTGCATCTTTGGATTCTACCACTGTGCCTCTATGTCGTTTTAGGAACACATTTGATTACTGATCTTTCTATTTTTCTTTTTTATTGTTGGAAAATTCAATAAAAAATTGAATTGGAAAAAAGAAAAGGCCTGGAGACTTTCCTAGGTGTACATAATATAACTGGGTAGTGACATTTATAGGTAAAGTTGATCCAGGGAAAATCCGATTGCCTCTCGGGGGATCAGGAAGGATTTTTTTTCCCTGCTGGAGCAAATTGGATCATGCTTTGCTGGGGGTTTTCGCCTTCCTCTGGATCAACTGTGGGTATAGGATTGTGTATATAGGATTATATGATTTTTTTATATTTTTATTGGTTGAAATAGATGGTGTCTTTATTCAACCCGACTAACTATGTAACTATGAACCTATAGACTGTTCCAGTCTACCTTTACTTGTGCTCAAACCTACTTCAAGGTCCATTGATGTGAACCTATAGACTGTTCTAGACTACCTTTACTTATGCTTAAACCTACTTCATGGTCCCCAGCTGTGAATCTATAGACTGTTCCAGTCTACCTCTACTTACGCTCAAACCCACCTCATGGTCCCCAGCCGTGAACCTATAGACTGTTCCAGTCTACCTCTACTTAAGCTTAAACCCACCACATGGTCCCCAGCTATGAACCTATGGACTGTTCCAGTCTACCTCTACTTGTTCTCAAACCTAGTGTACTTCATGATCCCCAGCTGTGAATCTATAGACAGTTCCGGTCTACTTCTACTTACGCTCAAACCCAGCTCATGATCCCCAGCTGTGAACCTATAGACTGTTCCAGTCTACCTTTACTTATGCTCAAACCTACTTCAAGGTCCATTGACATGAACCTATAGACTGTTCTAGACTACCTTTACTTATGCTTAAACCTACTTCATGGTCCCCAGCTGTGAATCTATAGACTGTTCCGGTCTACCTCTACTTACGCTCATACCCACCTCATGGTCCCCAGCTGTGAACCTATAAACTGTTCCAGTCTACCTCTACTTATGCTCAAACCCACCTCATGGTCCCCAGCCGTGAACCTATAGACTGTTCCAGTCTACCTCTACTTGTTCTCAAACCTAGTGTACTTCATGATCCCCAGCTGTGAATCTATAGACTGTTCCAGTCTACTTCTACTTATGCTCAAACCCAGCTCATGAGCCCCAGCTGTGAACCTATAGACTCTTCTAGTCTACCTTTACTTATGCTAAAACCTACTTCAAGGTCCACTGACATGAACCTATAGACTGTTCTAGACTACCTCTACTTACGCTCATACCCAGCTCATGGTCCCCAGCCGTGAACCTATAGACTCTTCCAGTCTACCTCTTAATGCTCATACCCACCTCATGGTCCCCAGCCGTGAACCTATAGACTTTTCCAGTCTACCTCTACTTACGCTCAAACCCACCTCATGGTCCCCAGCCATGAACCTATAGACTGTTCCAGTCTACCTTTACTTATGCTTTGAAATAAATATTGAAATTGAAGTAACTTCTAAACTAAATGTTATCCGAAGGTGATTACAGATTCCCTCTATTTATTCCATAAATGTATTAATTTGTCTACTCCTATAATTAGCTAGTCTATTAAAACCCTGATTACATGTTACTGCTGATATCACAATACTATAAGGTTAGCTATGAAAACAAATACACTGCTTAATAAAACAATGTCTTATTTATTTCCCAAGAAAATAGGAAAACGCTAACATGAAAATACTAAAGGAAGATATTACAAAACATATAACAGCAAGAAACAGCAAATAAACGTATCGCAAAGCTGTCCTATAGATACAATATCATCTGCTGGGCTCGAGATGGTAACAGAGAGAGCCATTCGGCTCAGAGAGCCATCAGGTACCAGCCAAGAGTGAAAAAAGGGCCGACTTCCCTCCTGTGTGCACTTTTTAAACTTCATCCATACACCGTCCAGACCCAACCCCATTGCCTGCCCATTTTGGTTTCTAACAAATGAAAGTAGTTCCGGGGCAGTCCTTCTCAATATATTATATTTCTGTCCATCCTGCTGTATTGGCCTCTAGGGGCAGCATTGTCCATGTATCATATCTATGTGACCTGGGTCCTTTAGTCTTAGCTGGCCCTTTGATCTTCTGTAGCAGGACATTCATCAATCATCTTGTCAGCTATGGTCCTTTTGAGGCTTGCTTGCAGAGGGCTAATCAAGGATTTCCATGTTATCACACCAGACGGACAGGAGCCAAGCTTTTGTTCAGCCTTGCTTCTTTCTGATATGCTACAAAGCTTTAATGTGCAATGTGTTACATTCCAAAGACCACCTGTCTGCATCAACCAGGAGTGAAACTCCAAAAATATGATATTAAACCATGTTGCCTTCCAACATGCTTAAACCTACTTTATGGTCCCCAGCTGTGAAACTATAGACTGTTCCAGTCTACCTTTACTTGTTCTCAAACCTACTGTACTTCACGATCCCCAGCTGTGAATCTATAGACTGTTCCAGTCTACCTCTACTTATGCTCACACCCACCTCATGATCCCCAGCTGTGAACCTATAGGCTGTTCCAGTCTACCTCAATTTACACTCAAACCCACCTCATGATCCCCAGCTGTGAACCTATAGACTGTTCCAGTCTACCTTTACTTATGCTTAAACCTACTTCATGATCCCCAGCCGTGAACCTATAAACTGTTCCAGTCTACCTTTACTTGTGGCCAAACCTACTTCATGGTCCAAAAACGTGAACCTATAGAATGTTCCAGTCTGTCTGACTTGTGCTGCTGAGAAGTGTCCTCTGCTAACAACACCTAAGGTTTTGGAGAATCCCATACCCCAACCCCCCCTTCTGTTACAAGTTCTACAACCAAATAAAATGTGAAAGGAAATCCCCTAGGCTGTTCACTGAGCCTGATTGTATGAACTGTTGCTGTTTGCCCGGCTGCCATTGCAGTTGGGGAAAGAACCTGATAAATCTACAACGGCCCCCTCGGGGGGTGGTGCTACAATATTATTTGAGAAGATTGTTAGGACTTCAATGTTTTTTATTTTCACCCGGTTATTTTGCAGTCTTTTTTGTCTAAATAGCTCACCATCCGGTACCATCAAAAAAAAAAAAAATCTTTATTCTGTAAAATGGCAAATTATCTCCTTTTGTGCCGCAGCAAAAACGATATTTTACTGCACAGTAACTAAAGCTGTCTGAATTTTATCTTCACTTCCCAAACAACTAAGAGTTTTTTTCAGGCAGCAAAATTAACAAGGAGGAAAACGAGGGCGTCGGAAATCAATGGCAAGTCAACAGAGAGCTGGAGCTTTTCTCGCAGGCACCAAAACTACAATGTGCTGGAGAATTGCGCTGAACTTTTTAAACCTCTTTTTTTTATTCCTCCCCCCCCCCATCAGATACCTTGTCTCTACCTTATCATCGCAAAGCCTTTGTTCTTCCAGGCAGGTTTTAAAAGTAATGGAAGACCTCACGTAAACTTGTCTCAAAGTCGCTTTTTCTTAATTTCACATCACAATTGAACAGTGCCATCTGGCACGCCGGGACTTTTAGACAGAAAAAGATGCCAAGGAGCCTTGTTTAAAGGCTGTTAACGGCTGGATGCTCTTGACGTTGATGTTTTACTTTAAAATGCGCAGTGAAAGACGAGTCTGAGGCTCCACATCACATTTTAACTGACAGTGATGGCTGGAACAGGCAAGAAAGTTTTCAGCAAACTCACAAGTTCCTTCACAAGCTTTCTAAAGACAAGAAACCATATAGGGGTGTGACAGACCCAACATAGGGGCTTTTTGGAGGAGCCTAGGGCAAGCCTCCTACCCACTAATTATGGTCAATGGAGAGAGCAGATCATCCTGTAATAATGGATAACAATGTGATGAATGCTGAGAGCGAGGCATGGATTTGTATCGGTCTCCCCGACTTCCAAAGGCCTCGTGGTGACCCCCAGAGCCAGGGAGAACTAATATTCCTCCTCAGGGTGCAGGTTACTAGGCATAGTGGGTGTGGTGCAAGATGATAAAAATGAACAAACAGATTTTATTTCTCTCAACAGGAACGGTGGGGAGATTGTTAGGGCACAGGACACCCTAAGGAAAACGCAATAGCAATTCAGGCAAACTCCGTTGACGAAAATAGAACTAAGCAGACAGCAATACAGATTAAGGGCCTTTCATTTTTTGGGTGGTGCAAACAAACTGAAAAATATTGAAAAAAAAACATAAATTGCAGCTTCACTGTGCCCATCAAATGCAGCCACCGTGCTATCAAATTCAGCCACTGTGCAATCAATTAAAGCCACTGTGCCATCAATTGCAGCCACTGTGCCATCAAATGCAGCCACTGTGCCATCAATTACAGCCACTGTGCCATCAATTACAGCCACTGTGCCATCAAATGCAGCCACTGTGCCATCAATTGCAGCCACTGTGCCATCTAATGCAGCCACTGTGCCATCTAATGCAGCCACTGTGCCATCAAATGCAGCCACTGTGCCATCAATTACAGCCACTGTGCCATCAAATGCAGCCACTGTGCCATCAAATGCAGCCACTGTGCCATCAAATGCAGCCACTGTGCCATCAATTGCAGCCACTGTGCCATCAATTGCAGCCACAGTGCCATCAAATGCAGCCACTGTGCCATCAAATGCAGCCACTGTGCCATCAAATGCAGCCACTGTGCTATCAAATGCAGCCACTGTGCCATCAATTACAGCCACTTGGGTATCAAATGCATCCACTGTGCCATCAGTTGCAGCCACTGTGCCATCAATTACAGCCACTGTGCCATCAATTACAGCCACTGTGCCATCAAATGCAGCCACTGTGCCATCAATTGCAGTCACTGTGCCCATCAAATGCAGCCACTGTGCCCATCAAATGCAGCCATTGTGCACATCAATTGCAGCCACTGTGCCATCAATTGCAGCCACTGTGCCATTAAATGCAGCCACTGTGCCATCAATTGCAGCCACTGTGCCATCAAATGCAGCCACTGTGCTCATCATTTACAGCCACTGTGCCCATCAAATGCAGCCACTGTGCCCATCAAATGAAGCCATTGTGCCCATCAATTGCAGCCACTGTGCCATCAAATGCAGCCACTGTGCCGTTAAATGCAGCCACTGTGCCATCAATTGCAGCCACTGTGCTATCAAATGCAGCCACTGTGCCCTCAATTGCAGCCACTGTGCCATCAACTGCAGCCACTGTGCCATCAACTGCAGCCACTGTGCCATCAATTGCAGCCACTGTGCCATCAATTGCAGCCACTGTGCCATCAAATGCAGCCACTGTGCTCATCAATTGCAGCCACTATGCTCATCAATTGCAGCCACTGTGCATTTGATGGGGCACAGTGGCTGAATTTGATGGGGCACAGTGGCTGCATTTGATGGGGCACAAGTGGCTGCATTTGATGGGCACAGTGGCTGCATTTGATGGGCACAAGTGGCTGCATATGTTGGACACAAGTGGCTGCATTTGACGGGCACAGTGGTTGCATTTGATGGGGCAAAGTGGCTGCATTTGATGGGGCACAGTGGCTGCATTTGATGGGGCAAAGTGGCTGCATTTGATGGGGCACAAGTGGCTGCATTCCATCAAATGCAGCCACTGTGCCATCAATTACAGCCACTGTGCCATCAAATGCAGCCACTGTGCCATCGATTGCAGCCACTGTGCAATCAAATGCAGCCACTGTGCCATCAATTGCAGCCACTGTGCCATCAATTGCAGCCACTGTGCCATCAATTACAGCCACTGTGCCATCAAATGCAGCCACTGTGCTCATCAATTGCAGCCACTGTACCATCAAATGCAGCCACTGTGCCATTAAATGCAGCCACTGTGCCATCAATTGCAGCCACTGTGCCATCAAATGCAGCCACTGTGCTCATCATTTACAGCCACTGTGCCCATCAAATGCAGCCATTGTGCCCATCAAATGCAGCCACTGTGCCGTTAAATGCAGCCACTGTGCCATCAATTGCAGCCACTGTGCTATCAAATGCAGCCACTGTGCCATCAATTGCAGCCACTGTGCCATCAATTGCAGCCACTGTGCCATTAATTACAGCTACTGTGCCATCAACTGCAGCCACTGTGCCATCAACTGCAGCCACTGTGCCATCAAATGCAGCCACTGTGCCATCAATTACAGCCACTGTGCCATCAAATGCATCCACTGTGCCATCAATTGCAGCCACTGTGCCATCAATTGCAGCCACCGTGCCATCAAATGCAGCCACTGTGCCATCAAATGCAGCCACTGTGCTCATCAATTGCAGCCACTGTGCCATCAAATGCAGCCACCGTGCCATCAATTACAGCCACTGTGCCATCAAATGCAGCCACTGTGCCATCAATTGCAGTCACTGTGCCATCAAATGCAGCCACTGTGCCATCAAATGCAGCCACTGTGCCCATCAATTGCAGCCACTGTGCCCATCAAATGCAGGCACTGTGCCCATCAAATGCAGCCACTGTGCCCATTAATTACAGCCACTGTGCCATCAAATGCATCCACTGTGCCATTAATTGCAGCCACTGTGCCATCAATTACAGCCACTGTGCCATCAAATGCAGCCACTGTGCTATCAAATGCAGCCGCTGTGCCATCAAATGCAACCACTGTGCCATCATATGCAGCCACTGTGCCATCAATTTCAGCCACTGTGCCATCAAATGCAACCACTGTGCCATCAAATTCAGTCACTGTGCCATCAATTGCAGCCACTGTGCCATCAAATTCAGTCACTGTGCCATCAATTGCAGCCACTGTGCCCATCAATTGCAGCCACTGTGCCATCAATTGCAGCCACTGTGCCCATCAATTGCAGCCACTGTGCCATCAAATTCAGTCACTGTGCCATCAATTGCAGCCACTGTGCCATCAATTGCAGCCACTGTGCCATCAATTGCAGCCACTGTGCCATCAATTGCAGCCACTGTGCCCATCAATTGCAGCCACTGTGCTCATCATTTACAGCCACTGTGCCCATCAAATGCAGCCACTGTGCCCATCAAATGAAGCCATTGTGCCCATCAATTGCAGCCACTGTGCCATCAAATGCAGCCACTGTGCCGTTAAATGCAGCCACTGTGCCATCAATTGCAGCCACTGTGCTATCAAATGCAGCCACTGTGCCCTCAATTGCAGCCACTGTGCCATCAACTGCAGCCACTGTGCCATCAACTGCAGCCACTGTGCCATCAATTGCAGCCACTGTGCCATCAATTGCAGCCACTGTGCCATCAAATGCAGCCACTGTGCTCATCAATTGCAGCCACTATGCTCATCAATTGCAGCCACTGTGCATTTGATGGGGCACAGTGGCTGAATTTGATGGGGCACAGTGGCTGCATTTGATGGGGCACAAGTGGCTGCATTTGATGGGCACAGTGGCTGCATTTGATGGGCACAAGTGGCTGCATATGTTGGACACAAGTGGCTGCATTTGACGGGCACAGTGGCTGCATTTGCTGGGGCATATTGGCTGCATTTGATGGGGCACAGTGGCTGCATTTGATGGGGCAAAGTGGCTGCATTTGATGGGACACAAGTGGCTGCATTCCATCAAATGCAGCCACTGTGCCATCAATTACAGCCACTGTGCCATCAAATGCAGCCACTGTGCCATCGATTGCAGCCACTGTGCAATCAAATGCAGCCACTGTGCCATCAATTGCAGCCACTGTGCCATCAATTGCAGCCACTGTGCCATCAATTACAGCCACTGTGCCATCAAATGCAGCCACTGTGCTCATCAATTGCAGCCACTGTGCCATCAAATGCAGCCACTGTGCCATTAAATGCAGCCACTGTGCCATCAATTGCAGCCACTGTGCCATCAAATGCAGCCACTGTGCTCATCATTTACAGCCACTGTGCCCATCAAATGCAGCCATTGTGCCCATCAAATGCAGCCACTGTGCCGTTAAATGCAGCCACTGTGCCATCAATTGCAGCCACTGTGCTATCAAATGCAGCCACTGTGCCATCAATTGCAGCCACTGTGCCATCAATTGCAGCCACTGTGCCATTAATTACAGCTACTGTGCCATCAACTGCAGCCACTGTGCCATCAACTGCAGCCACTGTGCCATCAAATGCAGCCACTGTGCCATCAATTACAGCCACTGTGCCATCAAATGCATCCACTGTGCCATCAATTGCAGCCACTGTGCCATCAATTGCAGCCACCGTGCCATCAAATGCAGCCACTGTGCCATCAAATGCAGCCACTGTGCTCATCAATTGCAGCCACTGTGCCATCAAATGCAGCCACCGTGCCATCAATTACAGCCACTGTGCCATCAAATGCAGCCACTGTGCCATCAATTGCAGTCACTGTGCCATCAAATGCAGCCACTGTGCCATCAAATGCAGCCACTGTGCCCATCAAATGCAGGCACTGTGCCCATCAAATGCAGCCACTGTGCCCATTAATTACAGCCACTGTGCCATCAAATGCATCCACTGTGCCATTAATTGCAGCCACTGTGCCATCAATTACAGCCACTGTGCCATCAATTGCAGCCACTGTGCCCATCAAATGCAGGCACTGTGCCCATCAAATGCAGCCACTGTGCCCATTAATTACAGCCACTGTGCCATCAAATGCATCCACTGTGCCATTAATTGCAGCCACTGTGCCATCAATTACAGCCACTGTGCCATCAATTACAGCCACTGTGCCATCAAATGCATCCACTGTGCCATCAATTGCAGCCACTGTGCCATCAATTACAGCCACTGTGCCATCAAATGCAGCCACTGTGCTATCAAATGCAGCCGCTGTGCCATCAAATGCAACCACTGTGCCATCATATGCAGCCACTGTGCCATCAATTTCAGCCACTGTGCCATCAAATGCAACCACTGTGCCATCAAATTCAGTCACTGTGCCATCAATTGCAGCCACTGTGCCATCAAATTCAGTCACTGTGCCATCAATTGCAGCCACTGTGCCCATCAATTGCAGCCACTGTGCCATCAATTGCAGCCACTGTGCCCATCAATTGCAGCCACTGTGCCATCAAATTCAGTCACTGTGCCATCAATTGCCACTGTGCCATCAATTGCAGCCACTGTGCCATCAATTGCAGCCACTGTGCCATCAAATTCAGTCACTGTGCCATCAATTGCAGCCACTGTGCCCATCAATTGCAGCCACTGTGCCCATCAATTGCAGCCACTGTGCCCATCAATTGCAGCCACTCTGCCCATCAATTGCAGCCACTGTGCCCATCAAATGCAGCCACTGTGCCCAAAAAATACACCCGCCACTGTAATTCACACGCCCATCATACTGTAGGGGCCAGACGCATGAATAGGGGATGGCCGCTGCGGGCGTAGATAGATTCATGCTATGCATGAATCTATCCATTATTCGTATGGGGGGTGGCGTGATAGAAGGGGCGGTGCCACCACTGTGCTGTTGTAACAACTGGGTGGGCTCCTGGCGCAATGCTCTGCAAGATCAATAACAAATTTAGGGGCCTGGTAAGGATCTGGGGGACCAAAGTAGTGAAGGAAGCATTTTCAAAGTTGATGTGACAGAAGTCGGACCAGTTAAGGTGGCTTTCATAGGCAACGATTATTTTGACATGTCATGCAACTTCGCTGTCGAAGTCCAAGCGGATGTTGGACCAGTTTTGAACTGGCCATAAAGCCAGTGGCGGTGCGTCCATTAGGGGGGCCCGGGTACCGCCCTCTCTGTCACGCCACCCACCTCTGTGTAGAATAGATAGATTCATGCATAGCATGAATCTATCCATGGCAGCTGTAGCCACCCCCTATTCAGGTGTCCAGCCCCTTTTCGGAGGCTCCTGATTTCCACTAGCAGGGGTGTTTTTTGCAGCACCTGATTAGAGCCAAGGGCTCTAATAGGCTTCTAAAAAGGTGGACTGCGAGCACAGATTATTGCGCTCGCAGTCCACCCAGGTCTATTAGGAAACGAAATAAATATTCACTTTTCCAACACTGAACTGCCTCTCAGCCAATCAGGAGGCGCGGATCTAATAACCATCACCTGATTGGCTAAAGGCACAAGCGCTCCGATTGGATGCCTAACAGAATGGAATGGAAGAAGAGGAGAGCAAGACAAATGGAGGACACAGGAGCCACCGCCTGACCCGCTGCTCATCCCACCATCCCACAGCTCCCTGCCTGACCAACTGCCTGATCCCCCACCAAGATGGGGTAAGTGCCGGGCAGTCAGGGAGCGAGCGGGCGGGGGGGCTCAGTTGCTGCATTTGATAGGCACAAGTGACTGCATATGATGGCCACAAGTGGTTGCATTTGATGGGCACAAGTGGCTGCATTTTATGGGCACAAGTGACTTCATTTGAAGGGCACAAGTGGCTTCATTTGATGGGCACAGTGGCTGCATTTGATGGGGCACAAGTGGCTGCATTTGATGGGTGCAGTGGCTGCATTTGATGGGCAAAAATGGCTGCATATGATGGCCACAAGTGGTTGCGTTTGATGGGCACAAGTGGCTGCATTTGATGGGCACAAGTGACTTCATTTGATGGGCACAAGTGTCTGCATTTGATGGGCACAAGTGGCTGCATTTGAATGGCACAGTGCTGCATTTGATGGAGCACAGTGGCTGAATTTGATGGGGCACAGTGGCTGCATTTGATGGGGCACAAGTGGCTGCATTTGCTGGGCACAGTGGCTGCATTTGATGGGGCACAAGTGCTGCATATGTTGGACACAAGTGGCTGTATTTGACGAGCACAAGTGGCTGCATTTGACAGGCACAGTGGCTGCATTTGCTGGGGCATATTGGCTGCATTTGATGGGGCACAGTGGCTGCATTTGATGAGGAAAAGTGGCTGCATTTGATGGGGCACAAGTGGCTGCATTTGATGGGCACAATGGCTGCATTTGATGGGCACAAGTGGCTGCATTTGATGGGCACAGTGGCTGCATATGTTGGACACAAGTGATTGCTTTTGATGGGCACAAGTGGCTGCATTTGATGGGCACAGTGGCTGCATTTGATGGGGCATATTGGCTGCATTTGATGGGGCATAGTGGCTGCATTTGATGGGGCACATGTGGCTGCATTTGATGGGCACAGTGGCTGCATATGTTGGACACAAGTGGCTGCATTTGAGGGGCACAAGTGGCTGTATTTGACGGGCACAGTGGCTGCATTTGATGGGGCATATTGACTGCATTTGATGGGGCAAAAGTGGCTGCATTTGAGGGGCACAGTGGCTGCATATGTTGGACACAAGTGGCTGCATTTGACGGGCACAAGTGGCTGCATTTGAGGGGCACAGTGGGTGCATTTTATGGGTCATATTGGCTGCATTTGATGGCCACAAGTGGGTGCATTTGATTGGCACAAGTGTCTGCATTTGATGGAGCTCAGTGGCTGCATTTGATGGGGCACAGTGGCTGCATATGATGGGCACATGGGCTGCATTCGATGGGGCACAGAGGCTGCCTTTGATGGGGCACAAGTGGCTGCATTTGATGGGGCACAGTGGCTGCAGTTGATGGGCACAGTGGCGGCATTTGATGGGCACAATGGCTGCAATTTTTTAGTTTGTTTGCGCCCCCCAAAAATTTGGAGCACTAGCTGCCACTGCCTAAAGCAGTTCTAATATCTAAGGCCTTGACTACACAGGTGTTCATAAAGACTGAACAGGCAATGTAAGGCTTTCTTGTTGGAAAGCCCAGTTTTCTTAGCAATGAAAACAAGGATGCACATCACATTTTTTTTTTTCTTTGGCTAGAGTGGGTGGGAATGAAAATGTCTGTTATACTTTTGCATTGAAGAGTTTTCCTTCAGGTCCTTTCCTGTGACTAGGGATGAGCTTCGAGTTCGAGTCAAACTCATGTTCGACTCGAACATTGGCTGTTTCGCAAGTTCGCCGAACAGCGAACAATTTGGGGTGTTCGTGGCAAATTCGAATGCCGCGGAACACCCTTTAAAAGTCTATGGGAAAAATCAAAAGTGCTAATTTTAAAGGCTTATATGCAAGTTATTGTCATAAAAAGTGTTTGGGGACCTGGGTCCTGCCCCAGGGGACATGGATCAATGCAAAAAAAAGTTTTAAAAACGGCCGTTTTTTCAGGAGCAGTGATTTTAATAATGCTTAAAGTCAAACAATAAAAGTGTAATATCCCTTTAAATTTCGTAGCTGGGGGGTGTCTATAGTATGCCTGTAAAGGGGCGCATGTTTCCCGTGTTTAGAACAGTCTGACAGCAAAATGACATTTCGAAGGAAAAAACCCATTTAAAACTACTCGCGGCTATTGCATTGCCGACAATACACATAGAAGTTCATTGATAAAAACGGCATGGGAATTCCCCACAGGGGAACCCCGAACCAAAATTAAAAAAAAAAAAAATGACGTGGGAGTCTCCCTAAATTCCATACCAGGCCCTTCAGGTCTGGTATGGATTTAAGGGGAACCCCGCGCCAAAAAAAAAAAAACGGCGTGGGGTCCCCCCAAAAATCCATACCTGACCCTTATCTGAGCACGCAACCTGGCAGGCCGTAGGAAAAGAGGGTGGGACGAGAGTGCGCCCCCCCTGAACCATACCAGGCCACATGCCCTCAACAATGTGAGGGTGCTTTGGGGTAGCCCCCCAAAACACCTTGTCCCCATGTTGATGAGGACAAGGGCCTCATCCCCACAACCCTGGCCGGTGGTTGTGGGGGTCTGCGGGAGGGGGGCTTATCGGATTCTGGAAGCCCCCTTTAACAAGGGGACCCCCAGATCCTGGCCCCCCCTTAAAAGAGACAGTTTTTGACAATTCCTTTATTTAAATTCTTCTTCTTTCTTCTATCTTCCTTCATCTTCTTCTTCTTCTGGTTCTTCCTCCGGCGTTCTCATCCAGCATCTCCTCCGCGGCGTCTTCTATCTTCTTCTCCTCGGGCCGCTCCGCACCCATGGCATGGGGGAGGCTCCCACTCTTCTCTTCATCTTCTTCTTCATCTTCTTCTCTTCTTCTTTCTTCTCTTCTTCTCTTTTTCATTTTCTTCTCTGGACCGCTCCGCATCCATGCTGGCATGGAGGGAGGCTCCCGCTGTGTGACGGTGCCTCCTCGTCTGACGGTTCTTAAATAACGGGGGTCGGGGCCGCCCGGTGACCCCGCCCCCCTCTGACGCACGGGACATGACGGGACTTCCCTGTGGCATTCCCCGTGATGTCACAGGGAAGTCCCGTCAAGTCACCGTGCGTCAGAGGGGGGCGTGGTCACCGGGTGGCCCCGCCCCCCATTATTTAAGAACCGTCAGACGAGGAGACGCCGTCACACAGCGGGAGCCTCCCTCCATGCCAGCATGGGTGCGGAGCGGCCTGGAGAAGAAAATGAAGAAGAGAGGAAGAGAAGAAAAGAAGAAGAAGATGAAGAAGATGAAGAGAAGAGCGGGAGTCTCCCCCATGCCGAGGAGAAGAAGATAGAAGACGCCGCGGAGGAGATGCTGGATGAGAACGCCGGAGGAAAAACCAGAAGAGCCAGAAGAACCAGAAGAAGAAGAGGAAGGAATTGTCAAAAACTGTCTCTTGTCATTTTTAACATTTTTGACAGTTTTTTAGTGAAATGGTAGGGGTAAGTACCCCTTTACCATTTCACACGGGGGGGGATCTGGGGGTCCCCTTGTTAAAGGGGGCTTCCAGATTCCGATAAGCCCCCCGCCCGCAGACCCCCACAACCACCGGCCAGGGTTGTGGGGATGAGGCCCTTGTCCTCATCAACATGGGGACAAGGTGTTTTGGGGGCTACCCCAAAGCACCCTCCCAATGTTGAGGGCATGTGACCTGGTATGGTTCAGGAGGGGGGGGCGCACTCTTGTCCCCCCCCTCTTTTCCTGCGGCCTGCCAGGTTGCGTGCTCGGATAAGGGTCTGGTATGGATTTTTGGGGGCACCCCACGCCGTTTCTTTTTTTTTTTTTGGCGTGGGGTTCCCCTTAAAATCCATACCAGACCTGAAGGGTCTGGTATGGAATTTAGGGGGAACCCCATGTCATTTTTTTTTTAAAATTTTGGCCGGGGTTGCCCTTAATAGCCATACCAGACCTGAAGGGCCTGGTATGGAATTTAGGGGGACTCCCACGTCATTTTTTTTTTAAATTTTGGTTCAGGGTTCCCCTGTGGGGAATTCCCATGCCGTTTTTATCAATGAACTTCTATGTGTATTGTCGGCAATACAATAGCTGCGAGTAGTTTTAAATGGGTTTTTTCCTTCGAAATGTCATTTTGCTGTCAGACTGTTCTAAACACGGGAAACATGCGCCCTTTTACAGGCATACTATATACACCCCCCAGCTACGAAATTTAAAGGGATATTACACTTTTATTGTTTGACTTTAAGCATTATTAAAATCACTGCTCCTGAAAAAAGGGCCGTTTTTAAAACTTTTTTTTGCATTGATCCATGTCCCCTGGGGCAGGACCCGGGTCCCCAAACACTTTTTATGACAATAACTTGCATATAAGCCTTTAAAATTAGCACTTTTGATTATTCATGTTCATGTCCCATAGACTTTAACGGTGTTCGTGTGTTCGAACAAACTTTTTTCCTGTTCGCATGTTCTGGTGCGAACCGAACAGGGGGGTGTTCGGCTCATCCCTACCTGTGACACCCGTGTAGGTGGGGTGCCGCGCAGTGTGGTGTCAATAACACACACAGTCCCGGTGCGATGAAAGAACTTGTATTGAAATACAGTTTCAATTCTCAAATAATAATGTGGGAAGGCAGTCCAAACAGCATGTTGTGAGAACAGGTTTCAGCTGAATTGACAGCGCTTGTTGAGAGAGGCAGAATGTGGCCAGGTCATCTTGTGCCCAAGCAGGACGATGTTCATGGGAGTTGAGCACCCTACGCTTTCCCTCCTCATCATGAACCTTTTCCTGCTGCTAGCTCTGTCCCTAACAGGCAGGGTACATGTCCTCACTCTACCTTTTTGCAAAAGGTTTGCCAAACCTAAGAGAAAAAGGACCTTAAGAAGGTTCTGCCTGACCCAAGATGTCTACCAGAGTCCAATGGGAAGGCTGCATCCAATGGGCTAGCTTCCCCAGTGACCCAGGAAGCCATAGAGGAACCCTGGTCCTCTTGGCTTGCTCTCCAACTGTAGTGCTGCTGCGTAAGAGCGCCACCTACAGTGGGCAAAGTAAACTGCACCTGCCTACACCAGTACAAATGGAGTCATGGGCAGGGTGGAGCCGGTGTAGGTTTTCATGGACAGGACTGCCAGAGAAAAATAGACACATTTTTGTAGCCTTTACTTTCTCAATTTAGAAATGAAAAAAAAAATAAATAAAAAGGCTGCAACTAGGCATTTAATATGCCTGTAATTAATTTAGTTTGGTGACGGGGTCTCTTTATATAATATCAGGTCAATCATGCCAACAATGCGTATGCTAATAGGAGGAGAGATCAGAGCGATAGAGAGATGAGCTCATCAGTTTGCCGCTTCTCCTGAACGGTCTAATCACAGGTTGGGGAAAGACCCGTAACTAATACTGTACTGCAGCAGAGAAATATCAAATCCCCTGCAGCAGAACTGTGTAAATCTTTGAACTGAATGGACAGAAATTCAAATCCTTTGGTGTGTAAATGAGCTCCCTTATATAACAAAACACAATTTTTTGTTTACTTTTTGCTATAATAAATATCCCTAAATTTAAAAAAAAAAAAATCTCCTCAGTTTAGGCCGATTTGTATTCTTCTACATATTTTTGGTAAAAAAAAAAAAAACCGCAATAAGCGTATATTGATTGGTTTGCGTCTACAAAATAGGGGATCGATTTATGGCATTTTTATTATTCTTTTTATTTTTCTAGTAATGGTGGCGATCTGCGATTTTTATTGGGACTGTGACATTACGGCGGACACATCAGACTTTTTTTTTGACACTTTTTTGGGACCATTGTCATTTATACAGCTATCAGAGCTAAAAATAGCCACTGATTACTGGATAAATTTCACTGGCAGGGAAGGGGTTAACACTAGGGGGCGATCAAGGGGTTAAATGTGTTCCCTCAGTGTGTTCTAACTGTGGGGGGGGGGTGGGGTGGGATTGCCTGGGGGAGGAGAGAGATCGGTGTTCCTATATACTAGGAACACACAACCTGTCTCCTCTCCCCTGTCAGAACAGACAGATCCTCGTTCTGGCTCTGTCAGGAGCAATCGCTTGTGCACGGCAGACATCGCGGCCGCTGCCCCTATACCCCTTAAAGCGGCCGCAGTACAGCTATGGCGATTCGCGCAGGGGAGCCATTCTGGCGCTGTCAAATGACGGCAGGCGGATAAAAATGGGCTGGGGTACTGACATCGCTGGATCCCTGGACAGCTAAGTGTCCTAATATTAAAAGTCAGCAGCTACAGTATTTGTAGCTCTGGGGGCTGGAGCTCGGCTTTAACCACTTGCCGACCAGCCGCCGCAGTTGTACTGTGGCAGAATGGCACAGCTGGGTGAAACGACGTTATGTTACGTTGCTTCGCCCCGTGCCCACTAGGGGCGCACGCATGCGCCCGCTGCTCGCCCCCCCCAGAGCTGATGCGAGTGCCCGGCGGTCACGATCACCGCCGGCCTCGCGCGATTGCTGCTGACACGCACAGTTTCCAATTCTCTGAGGGGAGAAGTGACAGATCGTCTGTTCATACAGAGTATGAACAGCGATCTGTCATCTCCCCTACACAGTCCCCTCCCCCCTCCAGTTAGAACACACACACAGGGAACACAATCAACCCCTTGATCGCCCCTAGTGTTAACCCCCTCCCTGCCAGTGACATTTTTACAGTAATCATTGCATTTTTATAGCACTGATCGCTGTTTAAATGTCAACGGTCCGAAAAATGTGTCAAAATTGTCCGATGCGTCCGCCATAACGTCCCGATAAAAATCGCAGATCGCCGCCATTACTAGTAAAAAAATAATAATAATAAAAATGCGATAAAACTATCCCCTATTTTGCACAAACCAATCAATATAGGCTTATTGCGCTTTTTTTTTACAGATTTTTTTACCATTTTTTTTAACAAAAATATGTAGAAGAATACATATCTGGCCTAAACTGAAAAAGAAATTTGTTTTTTATATGTTTTTGGGGGATATTTATTATAGCAAAAAGTAAAAAATATTGTGTTTTTTTTCAAAATTGTCGCTCTTTTTTTGTTTATAGCGCAAAAAATTAAAAACTCAGAGGTGATCAAATACCACCAAAAGAAAGCTCTATTTGTGGGGAAAAAAAAGGAAGTCAATTTTGTTTAGGTACAGCATCGCAAGACCGCGCAGTTGTCAGTTAAAGCGATGCAGTGCCGAATCGCAAAAAGTGCTCTGGTCAGGAAGGGGGTAAAATCTTAAATGCTAAAAAGAGCCTTTAAAACAATATCACATTTTTTGTATTTGCTAAGTAAAGAACGGGGCATTGGCAGAGCAGGGTGGGTGTGCGGGGACACCTGGCTCTTTAGTAAAGAACGGGGCACTGGTGGAGCGGGGTGGGTGTGCGGGGATGCCTGGCTCTTTAGTAAAGAACGGGGCAATGGTGGAGCAGGGTGGGTGCGAGGCACCTGGCTCTTTAGTAAAGAACGGGGCACTGGTGGAGCAGGGTGGGTGTGGGGATGCCTGACTCTTTAGTAAAGAACGGGGCACTGGCAGAGCGGGGTGGGTGCGGGGATGCCTGGCTCTTTAGTAAAGAACAGGGCACTGGCAGAGCGGGGTGTGTGCAGGACGCTTGGCTCTTTAGTAAAGAACAGGGCACTGGCGGAGTGGGGTGAGTGTGCGGGGACGCCTGACTCTTTAGTAAAGAACAGGGCACTGACGGAGCGGGGTGGGTGCGGGGAAGCCTGTCTTTTTAGTAAAGAATGGGACACTGGCGGAGCGGGGTGGGTGCGGGGACGCCTGGCTCTTTAGTAAAGAACGGGGCACTGGCGGAGCAGGGTGGGTGCGGGGATGCCTGACTCGTTAGTAAAGAACGGGGCACTGGCGGAGCGGGGTGGGTGCAGGGACGCCTGTCTCTTTAGTAAAGAACGGGGCACTGGCGGAGCGGGGTGGGTGCAGGGACGCCTGTCTCTTTAGTAAAGAACGGGGCACTGGCGGAGCGGGGTGGGTGTGGAGACGCCTGGCTCTTTAGTAAAGAACAGGGCACTGGCGGAGCAGGGTGGGTGCGGGGATGCCTGACTCTTTAGTAAAGAACGGGGCACTGGCGGAGCGGGGTGGGTGTGGGACGCCTGGCTATTTAATAAAGAACGGGGTACTGGCGGAGTGGGGTGGGTGCGGGACACCTGACTCTTTAGTAAAGAACAGGGCACTGGCGGAGCGGGGTGGGTGTGCAGGGATGCCTGACACTTTAGTAAAGAACGGGGCACTGGCGGAGCAGGGTGGGTGCAGGACGCTTGACTCTTTAGTAAAGAACAGGGCATTGGCGGAGCAGGGTGGGTGCAGGACGCTTGACTCTTTAGTAAAGTACAGGGCACTGGCGGAACGGGGTGGGTGCGGGAACGCCTGTCTCTTTAGTAATGAACGGGGCACTGGCGGAGCGGGGTGGGTGCGGGGATGCCTGGCTCTTTAGTAAAGAATGGGGCACTGGCGGAGCAGGGTGGGTGCGGGGATGCCTGACTCTTTAGTAAAGAACGGGGCACTGGCGGAGCGGGGTGGGTGCAGGGACGCCTGTCTCTTTAGTAAAGAACGGGGCACTGGCGGAGCGGGGTGGGTGCAGGGACGCCTGTCTCTTTAGTAAAGAATGGGGCACTGGCGGAGCGGGGTGCGTGCGGGGACGCCTGGCTCTTTAGTAAAGAACGGTGCACTGGCGGAGCAGGGTGAGTGTGGGGATGCCTGACTCTTTAGTAAAGAACGGGGCACTGGCAGAGCGGGGTGGGTGCGGGGATGCCTGGCTCTTTAGTAAAGAACAGGGCACTGGCAGATCGGGGTGTGTGCAGGACGCTTGGCTCTTTAGTAAAGAACAGGGCACTGGCGGAGTGGGGTGAGTGTGCGGGGACGCCTGACTCTTTAGTAAAGAACAGGGCACTGACGGAGCGGGGTGGGTGCGGGGACGCCTGTCTCTTTAGTAAAGAACGGGACACTGGCGGAGCGGGGTGGGTGCGGGGACGCCTGGCTCTTTAGTAAAGAACGGGGCACTGGCGGAGCAGGGTGGGTGCGGGGATGCCTGACTCGTTAGTAAAGAACGGGGCACTGGCGGAGCGGGGTGGGTGCAGGGACGCCTGTCTCTTTAGTAAAGAACGGGGCACTGGCGGAGCGGGGTGAGTGCAGGGACGCCTGTCTCTTTAGTAAAGAACGGGGCACTGACGGAGCGGGGTGGGTGTGGGGATGCCTGACTCTTTAGTAAAGAACGGGGCACTGGCGGAGCGGGGTGGGTGTGGGACGCCTGGCTATTTAATAAAGAACGGGGTACTGGCGGAGTGGGGTGGGTGCGGGACACCTGACTCTTTAGTAAAGAACGGGGCACTGGCGGAGCGGGGTGGGTGTGCAGGGATGCCTGACACTTTAGTAAAGAACGGGGCACTGGCGGAACAGGGTGGGTGCAGGACGCTTGACTCTTTAGTAAAGAACAGGGCATTGGCGGAGCGGGGTGAGTGTGCGGGGACGCCTGACTCTTTAGTGAAGTACAGGGCACTGGCGGAACGGGGTGGGTGCGGGAACGCCTGTCTCTTTAGTAATGAACGGGGCACTGGCGGAGCGGGGTGGGTGCGGGGATGCCTGGCTCTTTAGTAAAGAATGGGGCACTGGCGGAGCAGGGTGGGTGCGGGGATGCCTGACTCTTTAGTAAAGAACGGGGCACTGGCGGAGCGGGGTGGGTGCAGGGACGCCTGTCTCTTTAGTAAAGAACGGGGCACTGGCGGAGCGGGGTGGGTGCAGGGACGCCTGTCTCTTTAGTAAAGAACGGGGCACTGGCGGAGCGGGGTGCGTGCGGGGACGCCTGGCTCTTTAGTAAAGAACGGTGCACTGGCGGAGCAGGGTGGGTGTGGGGATGCCTGACTCTTTAGTAAAGAACGGGGCACTGGCAGAGCGGGGTGGGTGCGGGGATGCCTGGCTCTTTAGTAAAGAACAGGGCACTGGCAGAGCGGGGTGTGTGCAGGACGCTTGGCTCTTTAGTAAAGAACAGGGCACTGGCGGAGTGGGGTGAGTGTGCGGGGACGCCTGACTCCTTAGTAAACAACAGGGCACTGACGGAGCGGGGTGGGTGCGGGGACGCCTGTCTCTTTAGTAAAGAACGGGACACTGGCGGAGCTGGGTGGGTGCGGGGACGCCTGGCTCTTTAGTAAAGAACGGGGCACTGGTGGAGCAGGGTGGGTGCGGGGATGCCTGACTCGTTAGTAAAGAACGGGGCACTGGCGGAGCGGGGTGGGTGCAGGGACGCCCGTCTCTTTAGTAAAGAACGGGGCACTGGCGGAGCGGGGTGGGTGCAGGGACGCCTGTCTCTTTAGTAAAGAACGGGGCACTGGCGGAGCGGGGTGGGTGTGGAGACGCCTGGCTCTTTAGTAAAGAACGGGGCACTGGCGGAGCAGGGTGGGTGTGGGGATGCCTGACTCTTTAGTAAAGAACGGGGCACTGGCGGAGCGGGGTGGGTGTGGGACGCCTGGCTATTTAATAAAGAACGGGGTACTGGCGGAGTGGGGTGGGTGCGGGACACCTGACTCTTTAGTAAAGAACGGGGCACTGGCGGAGCGGGGTGGGTGTGCAGGGATGCCTGACACTTTAGTAAAGAACGGGGCACTGGCGGAGCAGGGTGGGTGCAGGACGCTTGACTCTTTAGTAAAGAACAGGGCATTGGCGGAGCGGGGTGAGTGTGCGGGGACGCCTGACTCTTTAGTAAAGTACAGGGCACTGGCGGAACGGGGTGGGTGCCGGAACGCCTGTCTCTTTAGTAATGAACGGGGCACTGGCGGAGCGGGGTGGGTGCGGGGATGCCTGGCTCTTTAGTAAAGAATGGGGCACTGGCGGAGCAGGGTGGGTGCGGGGATGCCTGACTCTTTAGTAAAGAACGGGGCACTGGCGGAGCGGGGTGGGTGCAGGGACGCCTGTCTCTTTAGTAAAGAACGGGGCACTGGCGGAGCGGGGTGGGTGCAGGGACGCCTGTCTCTTTAGTAAAGAACGGGGCACTGGCGGAGCGGGGTGCGTGCGGGGACGCCTGGCTCTTTAGTAAAGAACGGGGCACTGGCGGAGCGGGGTGCGTGCGGGGACGCCTGGCTCTTTAGTAAAGAACGGTGCACTGGCGGAGCAGGGTGGGTGTGGGGATGCCTGACTCTTTAGTAAAGAACGGGGCACTGGCAGAGCGGGGTGGGTGCGGGGATGCCTGGCTCTTTAGTAAAGAACAGGGCACTGGCAGAGCGGGGTGTGTGCAGGACGCTTGGCTCTTTAGTAAAGAACAGGGCACTGGCGGAGTGGGGTGAGTGTGCGGGGACGCCTGACTCTTTAGTAAACAACAGGGCACTGACGGAGCGGGGTGGGTGCGGGGACGCCTGTCTCTTTAGTAAAGAACGGGACACTGGCGGAGCGGGGTGGGTGCGGGGACGCCTGGCTCTTTAGTAAAGAACGGGGCACTGGTGGAGCAGGGTGGGTGCGGGGATGCCTGACTCGTTAGTAAAGAACGGGGCACTGGCGGAGCGGGGTGGGTGCAGGGACGCCCGTCTCTTTAGTAAAGAACGGGGCACTGGCGGAGCGGGGTGGGTGCAGGGACGCCTGTCTCTTTAGTAAAGAACGGGGCACTGGCGGAGCGGGGTGGGTGTGGAGACGCCTGGCTCTTTAGTAAAGAACGGGGCACTGGCGGAGCAGGGTGGGTGTGGGGATGCCTGACTCTTTAGTAAAGAACGGGGCACTGGCGGAGCGGGGTGGGTGTGGGACGCCTGGCTATTTAATAAAGAACGGGGTACTGGCGGAGTGGGGTGGGTGCGGGACACCTGACTCTTTAGTAAAGAACGGGGCACTGGCGGAGCGGGGTGGGTGTGCAGGGATGCCTGACACTTTAGTAAAGAACGGGGCACTGGCGGAGCAGGGTGGGTGCAGGACGCTTGACTCTTTAGTAAAGAACAGGGCATTGGCGGAGCGGGGTGAGTGTGCGGGGACGCCTGACTCTTTAGTAAAGTACAGGGCACTGGCGGAACGGGGTGGGTGCCGGAACGCCTGTCTCTTTAGTAATGAACGGGGCACTGGCGGAGCGGGGTGGGTGCGGGGATGCCTGGCTCTTTAGTAAAGAATGGGGCACTGGCGGAGCAGGGTGGGTGCGGGGATGCCTGACTCTTTAGTAAAGAACGGGGCACTGGCGGAGCGGGGTGGGTGCAGGGACGCCTGTCTCTTTAGTAAAGAACGGGGCACTGGCGGAGCGGGGTGGGTGCAGGGACGCCTGTCTCTTTAGTAAAGAACGGGGCACTGGCGGAGCGGGGTGCGTGCGGGGACGCCTGGCTCTTTAGTAAAGAACGGTGCACTGGCGGAGCAGGGTGGGTGTGGGGATGCCTGACTCTTTAGTAAAGAACGGAGCACTGGCGGAGCGGGGTGGGTGTGGGATGCCTGGCTATTTAATAAAGAACAGGGTACTGGCGGAGCAGGGTGGGTGCGGGACGCCTGACTCTTTAGTAAATAACGGGGCACTGACGGAGCGGGGTGGGTGTGCAGGGATGCCTGACTCTTTAGTAGAGAACGGGACACTGGCGGAGCGGGGTGGGTGTTGGACGCCTGGCTATTTAATAAATAACGGGGCACTGGCGGAGCGGGGTGGGTGTGGGATGCCTGGCTATTTAATAAAGAACGGGGCATTGGCGGAGCAGGGTTGGTGCGGGGTTGCCTGACTCTTTAGTAAAGAACGGGGCATTGGCGGAGCAGGGAGGGTGCGGGGACGCCTGGCTCTTTAGTAGAGAACGGGGCACTGGCGGAGCGGGGTGGGTGCGGGGACGCCTGGCTCTTTAGTAAAGAACGGGGCACTGGCGGAGCGGGGTGGGTGCGGGGACGCCTGGCTCTTTAGTAAAAAACGGGGCACTGGCGGAGCGGGGTGGGTGTGGGACGCCTGGCTATTTAGTAAAGAACGGGGTACTGGCGGAGCGGGGTGGGTGCGGGACGCCTGACTCTTTAGTAAAGAATGTGGCACTGGCAGAGTGGGGTGGGTGTGCAGAGATGCCTGACTCTTTAGTAGAGAACGGGGCACTGGCGGAGCAGGGTGGGTGTGGGACGCCTGGCTATTTAATAAAGAACGGGACACTGGCCGAGCAGGGTGGGTGCGGGGTTGCCTGACTCTTTAGTAAAGAACGGGGCACTGGCAGAGCGGGGTGGGTGCTGGGACGCCTGGCTCTTTAGCAAAGAACGGGGCACTGGCGGAGCGGGGTGGGTGCGGGGACGCCTGGCTCTTTAGTAAAAAACGGGGCACTGGCGGAGCGGGGTGGGTGCAGGGACGCCTGGCTCTTTGTAAATCTCCTCCGGTATCACTCAGCATGTAAGACATCGTATCAGTCACTTTGCTCGGATTGCTTTCGTGAAGTCATATTTCCTTTCATCCATCCAGGACAGACGTGTGGAGAGGTTACTCCTCCTGAAATGAACAGGATGCATCTGCATTAACGGCTTGTACCAAGGTGACCTTGAGGGAAACATTGTTTCTTGAATTTACATCTCACACTTCACTTATCCGGAGTCTATGTATCATCTGGAGGGGTCAACAACGCCGAGCAATCCAGCTGAGGTTCTCCTGATTATTATGTTGTCTGAGTAATCCTACAAAGAAATTGCTTTGAACTTTGCATCCAATATATAGAGAGCGGTCATCAATTTAACTAATATCTCCTGTTCTGGTTAGAAGCTTCATTTAGATAAGATAAAACATGAATGGAAGTGATAACAATGTGTGTATCCCGTGCTGGCCTAAAACATTACATCTCCATACTGACATGTATATGAACCTAATAGAATACATTTATAGAATATATAGATCGTAACCCTCCACCTGACTGACCAACCTAACCATAATACAGCGCTATTACAACAACTCCAACATGGCCGACCACTGGACACCATCATAATACAATTCTATTACACTCTATACAGTGCCTTGAAAAAGTATTCATACCCCTTGATATTTTCCACATTTTGTCATGTTACAACCAAAAAAACGTGAATGTATTTTGTTGGGCTTTTATGTGATAGACCAACACAAAGTGGCACATAATTGTGAAGTGGAAGGAAAACGATAAATGGTTTTCAATATTTTTTACAAATAAGAAATGTGAAAAGTGTGGGGGGGGGGGGCATTTGTATGGCGCCCCCCGGAGTCAATACTTTGTAGAACCCCCTTCCTCTGCAATTACAGCTGCAAGTCTTTTTGGGGATGTCTCTACCAGCTTTGCACATCTAGAGAGGGACATTTTTGCCCATTCTTCTTTGTCAAATATCTCAAGCTCTGTCAGATTGGATGGAGAGCGTCTGTGAACAGCAATTTTCAAGTCTTGCCACAGATTTTCAATGTGATTTAGGTCTGGACTGTGACTGGACCATTCTAACACATGAATATGCTTTGATATAAACCATTCCATTGTAGCTCTGGCTGGATGTTTCGGGTCGTTGTCCTGCTGGAAGGTGAACCTCCACCCCGGTCTCAAGTCTTTTGCAGACTCTAACAGGTTTTCTTCTAAGATTGTCCTGTATTTGGCTCCATCCATCTTCCCATTAACTCTGGCCAGCTTCCCTGTCCCTGCTGAAGAAAAGCATCCTCACAACATGATGCTGCCACCACCATGTTTCACGGTGGGGATGGTGTGTTCAGGGTGATGTGCAGTGTTAGTTTTCCACCACACATAGCGTTTTGCTTTTAGGCCCAAAAGTTCAATTTTGGTCTCATCTGGCCAGAGCACCTTCTTCCACGTGTTTGCTGTGCCCCCACATGGTTTTCTCGTAAACTGAAAATGGGAATTCTTATGGCTTTTTTCAACAATGTCTTTCTTCTTGCCACTCTTCTATAAAGGGCAGATTTGTGGAGAACACGACTAATAGTTGTCCTGTGGACAGATTCTCCCACCTGAGCTGTGGATCTCTGCATCTCCTCCAGAGTTACCATGGACCTCTTGGCTCTTCTCTGATGAATGCTCTCCTTGCCCGGCCGGTCAGTTTAGGTGGACGGCCATGTCTTGGTAGGTTTCCAGTTGTGCCATACTCTTTCCATTTTCCGATGATGGATTGAACAGAGCTCCGTGAGATGTTCAAAGCTTGGGAGATTTTTTTATAACCTAACCCTGCTTTAAACTTCTCCACAACTTTATCCCTGACCTGTCTGGTGTGTTCCTTGGCCTTCATGATGCTGTTTGTTCACTAAGGTTCTCTAACAAACCTCTGAGGGCTTCACAGAAAAGCTGTATTCATACAGAGATTCAATTACACACAGGTGGACTCTATTTACTAATTAGGTGACTTCTGAAGGCAATTGGTTCCACTTGATTTTAGTTAGGGGTATCAGAGTAAAGGGGGCTGAATACAAATACACGCCACACTTTTCACATATTTATTTAGAAAAAAATTGAAATTCATTTATAATTTTTCTTCCACTTCACAATTATGTGCCACTTTGTGTTGGTCTATCACATAAGATCCCAATAAAATACATTTACGTTTTTGGTTGTAATACTTTTTCAAGGCACTGTACATATAACACCACACCCCCCAACATGACCCACCACTGGACACCATCATAATACAATTCTATTACACTCTATACATAGAACACTACACCCCCCAACATGACCCACCACTGGACACCATCATAATACAATTCTATTACACTCTATACATAGAACACTACACCCCCCAACATGACCCACCACTGGACACCATCATAACACAATTCTATTACACTCTATACATAGAACACTACTCCCCCCAACATGACCCACCACTGGACACCTTCATAATACAATTCTATTACACTCTATACATAGAACACTACACCCCCAACATGACCCATTACTGGACACCATCATAATACAATTCTATTACACTCTATACATAGAAGACTACACCCAACCAACATGAACCACCACTGGACACCATCATAATACAATTCTATTACACTCTATACATAGAACACTACACCCCCCAACATGACCGACCACTGGACACCATCATAATACAATTCTATTACACTCTATACATAGAAGACTACACCCAACCAACATGAACCACCACTGGACACCATCATAATACAATTCTATTACACTCTATACATAGAACACTACACCCCCCAACATGACCGACCACTGGTCATCATCATAATACAATTCTATTACACTCTATACATAGAACACTACACCTCCCAACATGACCCACCACTGGACACCATCATAATACAATTCTATTACACTCTATACATAGAACACTACACCCCCCAACATGACCGACCACTGGACACCATCATAATACAATTCTATTACACTCTATACATAGAACACTACACCCCCAACATGACCCACCACTGGACACCATCATAATACAATTCTATTAAACTCTATACATAGAACACTACACCCCCCAACATGAACCACCACTGGACACCATCATAATACAATTCTATTACACTCTATACATAGAACACTACACCTCCCAACATGACCCACCACTGGACACCATCATAATACAATTCTATTACACTCTATACATAGAACACTACACCCCCAACATGAACCATCACTGGACACCATCATAATACAATTCTATTACACTCTATACATAGAACACTACTCCCCCCAACATGAACCACCACTGGACACCATCATAATACAATTCTATTACACTCTATACATAGAACACTACACCCCCCAACATGAACCACCACTGGACACCATCATAATACAATTCTATTACACTCTATACATAGAACACTACACCCCCAACATGAACCATCACTGGACACCATCATAATACAATTCTATTACACTCTATACATAGAACACTACACCTCCCAACATGACCCACCACTGGTCACCATCATAATACAATTCTATTACACTCTATACATAGAACACTACACCCCCCAACATGACCCACCACTGATCACCATCATAATACAATTCTATTACACTCTATACATAGAACACTACACCTCCCAACATGACCCACCACTGGACACCATCATAATACAATTCTATTACACTCTATACATAGAACACTACACCCCCCCCCAACATGACCCACCATTAAAGTTCATGTGTGTGTAAAGGCATGTGTCCCAATACTTTTGACAATATAGTGTAGGTAAAAGGATATGTACTCAGAGTTGAGCTGTGTACGCTCAAGCCTACTAACACCACTTCAGTAACTGGTGTCTCTCAAATCTTAATGATATTTTCATCTATAGTAATTATTGTGTGTATTGAAAGGATATCACTTCTCTCAGCCTTAAAAACCTTGACAACGCTGTTAACATCCATGGACACATTTATGAATAAAGCTAACTTTGTCTTGTTAGGAGAATACTGTTGAGGGTCCTTTGCTTTCTCTCTGTTCATTGGTCCTTTATTTGATTTTATTTGTGCGTTAGAGGTAATTATTCGAGGTTAGAAGTAGCTTTTATTGGGTTTTCAATGACATGTCAATAAATGTGCCGCCACTTATGTTCCACCTGATAATAGACTTTTTCATCGTTTCATAAAGAATGGTTCTTCTCTGTCCCCGCTGACTTTCTTTTTGTATCAATAAACCCGTTATCGCCGAAGACTGCATTACTTAAGAGCGCGTGAGTTTGACCAATGTTAAGACTATTGTTAATGAGTGGCAAATGACCCTCTTCGGCAGTTAGTAAATGTATTTTCATGTGTGGCAGGGCTTTTAAGATGTATGGATATCTTGACTGGTGTAAGGGTGATACGTTAGCTGCCTTAACCTAACGACCCCCCACTAACCATCCACCATAATTATTCTTACCTTACCAATAAAGCACGACACAGTGTCTGGATTAAATGGCCACCAAAGGCCCTTTTATTAAATCCAAACATAACATTGTATAAAATAACTTTCTTTAAATATATATATATATATATATATATATATATAAATATATATATATATAAAACAATATTGATACTCAAAAACATGTTACAGCTACGTCTGAGGTTCCTGAAAGAAGGTACCACTATCTCATCGGCTGACCACCACCACCACTACAGCATCCTGGCCACTAGCCGCGAAGGATACAGCTCAGCGATGAATGCTTAACACCTTCTTGCACCTTCAGCTCGATGACCAATAGTCCATCTTACCATATAGGGAAGGTCCCCATACCAAGACAGGTCCCAACCCTTACCACACCATATATTACATATATATACCACCACCATTCCGACCTTCAGGAACCAGAGACCCCTGCCACAGCCGCCCACCAGTGACTCCTTACACGTGGGCGACTCGCCACAGCCGTAAGGCCCATTGTAACACATCCTGGAGCCCCAGGACCCACATATCTATTCCTGCTGCGGAAAGATGGACCCCATCCCCCCTTAGATAAAGGCCAACGTCTTTTTCCAACTCACGATGGCGCACCACCAGCCCCCCATTTAGAACTACAAACTTTGCCCCTGCTTTATTAGCTTTCATCCTGGCTTTGTTTACCCGTTCCACTGACCGGGCCCCCCGCCAAGCCACCAGTCAAACCATGTCTGACCAGACAATTACTGTGTCCGGGAATAACACCCGCAGACTTAGGAAGTCCCATTTAATATCTCTGATGAGCTCCCTGGAGGCCCTTAGGCACAGGTCATTGCCCCCTACATGGAGCAGGAGCACATCCAGAGGCCTGTCTAGACGAGCATAATGCTGGATTTCCGGCAACACCCTGGACCACAGCATCCCTGGGATCCCTATCCACCGAATTATAGCCTCCATCCGGGAAAAACCCAACTGCCTACCTTCCGGCCTGAAAAATGCCCTTTTAGCCCCCCCCCCCAGTGCACATAAGAATGGCCCAGGATCCACATCAGACGCACTGGGCTTGTAAAAGAAAGAAAGGAGACATAAAACACAACAACAAAGGAACAAGCTCCCCCCCACAGGAGGTGAGGGCGAACATACAACTTAAACCGATTAGACTCCCAACGCCCCATACGCTGGAGGATTTGATCACTCAAACCCCAGCGTGATGCTTCTGTCGCAGCCCCAATGCAAAATGAATGAGACGAATAATCCTTCACCGCGAAACCCCCCAACTCAAAAACATTTTTTGAACACCGCCACAAATTGATACCTGGACAGTGGCAACCCCTTTTCATGAATCAAGAAAGGACCCACCCCGGAAGGCCGTAAAACCGACCACTCCCAGACAATGGCGACCCTAGGGGGGGGCCAGAGGGGGCCCTGACCCCCCCAACATTATGCTGTGCCCCACCATGTGCCCCCCCCCCAAAAAAAAATTTTTTTTTTTTTTTTTTTTTTTTACAAAAAATCAATGTCTAAGAGGGAGAGAGTCCCCAGTCAGCTCCTGTGGGTGATTCCTCCCCCCTCCCCTGCTCGCTGACACTGCATAATGCGAGCGTTCACACAACCACGGCCACCCGATCTGCTCCTTCACCTGCATCCTCATTGGCAGGGAGAAGAGCGATTTGCAGGAAGGACTCCACCAGGACTCTCAGTTACTGAAAAAACAGACTGCTTTCTCCCGTCCTTAGGACAGGAGGACCAGCCTGTAAATTCCAAGAGATGCCAGACCAGCGCTGTCAATAGCAGGGGCAGGACAGCAAGAGGAGGCTGGGGAACCCCACAGTGGCAGAACACCAGGGCCCGGAGGCAAGACAACCTTTGCAACCCTGATAGTTCTCCCACTGCTTTGGATCCTTATATTTTCTTGATATGCTGGTGACATATATCTCTTGTTTTCTGCCACCCTGGGGGGCCCCAATACAGTAGGAAGGGAGCTCGCTGCAGAACATGTGAAAGGGCCCGTTGTGGGGTCGTAGTAAAGGGCCCCAGGATATATATATTTATATATATATATATATATATATATATATATATATATATATATATATATATATATATATACATACATTTTATAGTTGCCCCCCTACTTTTGTCCCTGTCCCCCCATGTGCCCCCCCTAAATTTCAAAGCTGGAGACGCCACTGCTCCCAGATGATCTTAACCAGGCATAACTCCAAGCCCGGAACACTCCCCAGTACTACCCTGGTACCCTTTCCCAACAGGCCCGTCTTTGACTTGCGGATGAGCAACGCCACCGAATCAACCCCCATTGCCACGTCACGACTTAGATGGGCTGACCAATTCGCTCACCCTCAATGCCCCAAAAAAGGCCATCACAAACGCCGTCTTAAACAGGTGGACTTCAAAGGAAGCAAAACACACCCGTGGTAATACTGCCGTCAAAACCTCTAACATCCCTAATGACACCGGCCACCTAGAATCAGGCTTTGCCCTGCCCTTCCTATAACCCTGTAGCGCCTTTCTTACAATAAAATTCTTAGTCATATCTTCTACACTACTCAGTTTGAACATAAAAGCCAACCCAGCTATCTTGCTATTCAAAGAAGCCACTGACACGCCTTCCTCGCAATTCCTACCAAGAACATAAAGCAACGCATGGAGCCTGTCCTCAGTGCCAGAACAATCCCCAACGCTACTCACCAACTCAGACCACTCACGCCAAACCCTCTCGTATGCCCTCCAAGTGGGTTCCGCTACCGACCACCAAACCAATGTCATCACGGTACCATCACAAGGTCCCATAAACAACCGGGACACGGAACCCCGATCCGCTCTGCCGCCGGCGCCAACTGTCGGAATCTGTCCCACTGCAAACGAGAGAGTGCATCAGCCACTTCATTCTTAACACCTGGTATATGCCAGCACAGATAACAATGTTCAAAATAAGACACCGCAATACCAAATGGCGCAACAACCGCACCACCGGCAAAGAGGACGCCATAGCGAATTGATTGCTTGGACCACCCCCAGGTTATCACAATGAAAACAAACCCTCCTGTCCCTAAACTCCGCGCTCCAAAGCTCCACTGCCAACACAATAGGGAACAATTCCAACAACATCAAATTCCTTATCAACTGGGACCCCGCCAATGCCTCCGGCCACCCTTCCGCACACCACCTCCCCTTAAAGAATGCTGCGAATCCCACTGACCCTGCCGCATCCGTGAACAACTCCAGTTCGTGCGCCTGTACCGCCGGTCCAAGCCAAAACGGCCTCCCATTGTTCTGGTACTGCTCCAGAAAACAATTCCAAACCTCAAGATCCTCCCTGTGATCCCGACTCAAACAAACAAAATGATGCGGGGCTTTAACCCCAACCGTAGCAGCTGCCAGCCACCGGCAGAACACCCATCCCATTGGCATAATGCGGCATGTAAAATCAAGTTTTCCCAGTAGGGACTGTAATTTCCGCAATTTTACCTTTGAGCAGCGAGCTACCCCTGCCACAGACGCCTTAAGATCATCCAGCTTATCTCCCGGAAGCCGGCACTCCATATGCTTGGTATCGATCACGATACCCATAAACTTCAACGCTGGCACCGGACCTTCCGTCTTGTCCTGCGCCAATAGTACCCAGAAAACCTGAAAAATGCGCTGGGTGGTTGCAAGCAATGTCAAACAGGAACGATCGTCCGGAGGGCCAATCACTAAAAAATCATCAAAATAGTGTAAAATTGAATGAAGGTCCGACAGATCCCTGACCACCCATTCTAGAAAAAGAACTAAACATTTCAAAGTAAGAACAGGATATGGCGCAACCCATAGGGAGGCATCTATCCACAAAAAATTCTCCCTCTCAACAACAACCCAGTAACTGGACGCTATCCGGATGAACCGGCAAGCGTGCAAAAGGCCGACTCAATGTCCGTCTTTGCCATAAGCACTCCCCTACCAAACTTCTGTACCCACCATACAGCCTCAACAAAGGAGGCATAAGATACTGAGCACAGTGCTGGATTGATTTCATCAATCACCGACCCTCCTTTCGGGTAGGAGAGGTGATGAATGAGCCGGAACTGATTCGGTTCACGCTTGGGTACCACCTCCAATGGTGATACCACTGAGTCCCCCAATGGCGGTACCCTGAATGGGCCTGCCATCCTGCCCAATGCTACTTCCTTCTGCAGTTTACAAGAAACCACATCCGGATGATCATACGCCAACCGCAGGTTGGTCGCGACAGGGGGGACTTCTGCCAATGCACTGGGAATCGAGAAACCCTCCTTAAAACCCAACTACAACATCCTCGCCTTCCCTATTAGGATACCTACTTAGGTACGGGGCCATTTTTTCCATTCTCACCGGCGTCTTCCCTTTTTCCGCGTCGCCTTGTTTTTTTCCTTTTTTGAAGCATTTAGACAGGGAATGTGCACCCCCACATCCTGAACATTCGTGTTTAAAACAACACGATCCTCCAAACTTGCAAGTGCCCTCGTTGAACTGCCAACTGAACCCCTTGCGCTTACTGGCCGATGGTGACGAGGCTTGTGTACCACCGGCCCCCGCATGAAAGGGCTGCGGCCCGACTCTGGCTTGTGTGATGAGCTTCACCCACAAACCAATGTCCTTGTGAGCCCAACGCAATGTTGGTCTCACTGCCTTCCTTTGCCGGAATTGCTCATCATAGAGCAGCCAAGCCACCCCCCCATACACCCTTTGGGCCTCACTAATAGAATCAAGATAACAAAACAGGGCCGAACAATGTTCCGGCGCCTTCTCTCCAATAATGCTAGTTAGGATATTGAACGCTTGCATCCAGTTTGCAAACGTCTGTGGAATAAGACGTTACCGTCTCTTTTCCTCTTCCTCCTTCTTGCTCTCGTCCAGCTTTACTTTGTCCAAATTAAACTCCTCCAGTGGCAGCAGCGAAAAGATCTCCACGTAGTCACCCTTCCAGATCCTTTCCCTTACCTCAGCTTTTAAGTGAGTGCCCAGCGGGCCCTTGTAACATACACTCCGCAGCGGGCCGTGTCCGCCAACCAAATCCCATCAGCATGCACCGACCCCACCGTGGCGCCCCCCCCTGAGCTTACCTTGGAAGTACCGGCCACTTCTAGGGGAGCAGAACCCGCCCCCGGACTTGCGTCCTAGACCGCTGTACAGGGTGTGGCACCCACCCCCAAACTCACCTGCTAAGGCCTGGACAATGCTGGGGGAGCCCCCACCACCCCCGGGTTTCCGGGTGGTCTGACACCCCCTCTGTTGGAGGGGCCGCCGACTGGTGGGGGGTAACCAGACAGCCATCCCCCCGACCACCCATGCTGCTGCCGGCGAAATCGCGGCAGTGACCGGCGCCGAAGCACTGCTCCTACTTACCAGATCTCTGCAACCCGCCAACAAAGTCGCCATTAATTGTTGCAGCAACACCTCGCCACCTACCCCCAGCATCCCTACCCCGGCACCCGATCCCAAAACTGGCGACAAATCTGCAACCCTTGGGGAGGAGGCCGCTGTGTGTGTGGGGGAGGGGGAGACACAGACAACAGAGCAACAGGTGTAGTTAAAGGAGAAGAAAAAGAAGAGGACTTACCAGGCTGCCCAGGGGAAACCGACCGACCAGCAGCCACTCCAGATCCCTGTAGAGGGCCCGCCAGGCCCGCCGCCATTCCTGGCGCGTCCAAGTCAGAATCGGTCAGCTCTCCTTCAGATCGCTGGTCCTCCTGTTCAGCAGGGGACACTGTAGAAGCCACATGGGCTTGGCGCTGCCGTACTGGATACACATCCGAGGCCCACCTCTTGGCCCAACTGTCTGCTGATGGCTTCCCCCGCAGGGCCCTCTGCTTGCCAGCAGCTGCCGCTCTGTTGCCACTGTCCTCCACCACTGGACCTCTGCTTCTCCCAGCGATGGCCACGGCTGCCTTGGGGTGGTGGCCTGCACCCGCCTCGGCCGCCGGGCTGCCCCACGCAGGGTGGAAGGCCTTGCACGTGCCGCCGAATGTCCTTGCTCCCCTGTCCCTGCTTGCATGGATGGGGATGGAGATTCCTATCTCCTGGCCGGATAACATCTTTGGTTGGGATTCCTCCCACCCCCCGCGGCCGGGGCCGGGGCATAGCGCTTGGCCTGGGGTGGTGGAGGGTCCGGAATCAAGCTCCCTGCTCACCGGTTTAGCCTAGGAGCTGTGTCTGGGCTAAAGCGCACCAAAGGCCGTGACCTCCGTGCACCCGGTGTGGAAGGGGGAGGGGGGCAAGGGGATGGTGGACCTGACCTACCTCCCCCGGACTCCGGCAGTAATTCGGCCAGCTGAGCAGCAAACCATTCTGGCCCGTGGACCACAGCCACGGAGCAGAGCTGCGCTAAAATCCTATCCAAATTCTCCATGAAGAGGCAGCACAGGAAAACTGTCCTGTGTGTTACCTCTCATCTGCTGCTCTGACTGAACAAGCCCCGCCCCACCTCATGTTAGATGAACTCTAATACCGCCCCTCAGCCCCTCAGCTCACAAGTCCCCTTCCTACACCCAGCTTCCTGTTGCACTAACAACAGTATTCCCCAAGTCATGCAGCCCCTACACTTAGTTCCTAGGCTCCAGGGCTTATCTTTACAGCTCCAAGAGGACCACTGCCTTGCTAAAGAAGCTGAGGGTAAAGGTGATGGACTGGCCAGGCATGTCTCTAGACCTAAACCCTATTGAGCATCTGTGGGGCATCCTCAAACAGAAGGTGGAGGAGCGCAAGGTCTCTAATATCCACCAGCTCCTTGATGTCGTAATGGAGGAGTGGAAGAGGACTCCAGTGGCAACCTGTGAAGCTCTGGTGAACCCCATGCCCAAGAGGGTTAAGGCAGTGCTGGAAAATAATGACAGTTTGGGCCCAATTTGGACATTTTCACTTAGGAGTGTACGCACTTTTCTTGCCAGTGGTTTAGACATTAATGGCTGTGTGTTGAGTTATTTTGAGGGGACAGCAAATTTACACTGTTTTACAAGCTGTACACTACTTTGCATTGTAGCAAAGTATCATTTCTTCAGTGTTGTCACATGAAAAGATATTATAAAATATTTACAAAAATGTGAGGGGTGCACTCACTTTTGTGAGATACTGTATATACCTTTCAATGTGGCCAGACCATTGGGTTAGGATCAAGGATCTTGATTGCTCTTCATACGATATACACCTTACAAAAGGGACAGGTGCTCTTGCTTTTTATAAGAGATACAGTATACTTTTCAATATGGCTAGATCATTGGGTTAGGACCATGGACCATGATTGTTTTTTTTTTCCAACATATATACCTTCCAATATGGCCAGACCATTGAGTTAGGATCAAGGACCTTGATTGCTTTTCATCAGATACTATATTACTCTCCGATATGGCCAGACCATTGGGTTAGTATCAATGACCTTGAATGCGCTTCTCATGCGCTTCTCAAGATATTTACCTTTCAATATGACTAGACTATTGGGTTAGGATCAAGGATCCCGATTGCTCTTTATAAGATATACACCTTAATATATGGCCAGACCATTGGGCTAGGATAAAAGTCTCTGATTGCTCTTCATAAGATAGACTATGGCCAGACCACTGGTTTAGGATTGTGGACCTTTACTACTTTTTTAGGATATATACCTTCCAATATGGCCAGACCCTTGAGTTAGGATCAAGGACCAAGGTTGCTCTTCGAAAGATACATACTGTATGTTCCAATATGACCAGTTGGATGCGTTAGGATCATGAACTTTAATTCTTCTTGCATAACGAGACTGTTGTTGGATTAGGATCAAGGACCTTGATTGCTTTTCAAAAGATATGTACCTTCCAATATGGCCAGACCATTGGGTTGGGATCAAGAACTGAATATCTACATTTTACTAAAGCTTCCCTAAAAAAAACACATGTCCTTGTGGTATGTTTCCTTTTCTGCCTTATGTTTAATATTTCTGCTTCTGAAATTTACTTTTTATCAGTTCCAGTTCTGAGAGGGTGTGATATATATATATTTTTTCTCATCCCATGCAGTCTGTTACAAATACTTCAGACAAACTGAAATCCAGTATAGAGTAGAAAAAAGTTTGCAGTGTCTTTGAACTAAACCTTTTGCCTCGGGGAGTAATAAAACTAGAAGCAAAAATATATTAGGAAATCTGTACATGGAGAAGTAGCAGTTGTCAAAGGCTTGTCGAAATGCTTGTAGACCATTTTCCCCTTCCAGAGACCAAAGATATTTTTTTATTTTAATTCTTTTTTATCACTGAAATGATATTTGACTATTTGCAGGGGATGAAAGCAGAATCTTGGCATCCGGCAAGGTTTCTGACAACTCAGAAGAAGTAACAGTTGTTTGTCCTGTGCTGCGTTGAATTGATATGCATAAAAATTAAGAGTGATATATTAATAGTACCTTAAGCTTGGAGAAATATGGAGGCGGTTCTTGTTGACCCCTCCTTCAGGAAATGATTAATTCCTTTCACATGAACTAGAACATCTTTGCAGATCAGGATTTCACCTGAATTCACGCCGGATTCTATTTCTTTTTCTACAAGCCTGCGGTGCGCAAAAAACTAAACACCATAAGTGAACAAAAATGTGCAGTTAGGGTGTGTCTTACAGTCCGCTCTCAAAGAAGAAGGTTCTTTCCCTGACACCCCCCCCCCGTGGCACAAGACTCCTGACAGAGTTAAGGCAAACCCAGGTCCCCCTTGCCAAAAGGCCCAGCGGACCTCGTCCCTCATGGTCAACTGAAGTGGAAGGGTTTCCCCAAAGAGAAACCCCCCAAAGCAGGGGAAGAAGGAACCTAATGGCCACATATCCTCTCCCTAGACTTCTAGTAACAAAGACCCACATCCTACTATTTTAATTTTTAAAGTGAAAAGGGAAACACATACATAAGTGCAGGGTGAGGCATGTGGAGAGAAAATAAATATGCAAGTGTAGCACCCTCTACTTAGTGTAGGTGCTAGATAGAGTTTTTCTGTAAGAGCAGGTAAATTTGGGCAGGCCTGTTTGTTTTGATCTGTGTGGGCTGGGAGTGGCTCGGAGTAGGCTGGTGACTCACAGACAGCATCATCTTTCGGTTACTTCCCTTCTGGTTCTAGAGGCTTCTAGAAGAAAGGAGGGGAAGAGAGGTGGGGCTGTCTGGGGTGTTCTAGGGAGCCCTGGACAATCCCCAATCTGGATTAGCAGGGGGCAGGCCTCCTTCAATACCCAGGGTCAGCCCAGCTGGGGAGTTGTTGTCGGGTGGAAGAACTGGGAGATGGAGTACTAGCTGTCATGGCCTTTGAGGAAGCTCCCCAGTCTGGGGGGGGGGGTGACCTTGGGCCTAGAGCTCAGGAGTGGAAGGGACCCTCACACAAACAACAGGGGCGTCCTGACCAGGAGCAGGAGAGGACAGTGGAAGGCACTGCCATTCAAAGTCTCCAGGAGGGATCCACCAGGTGAGTGGCAGGCACAGTAGGGAGAGCTGGGAGGAACGGACTGGGAGTGTGCAGTCTGGGATGGATATAGAGCCAGCAGAACAGACTGTGATGCCATGGTCAGTGGAGACAGGCAGCTTCAGCCAGGAGGGCTGCCAGGACCTGAAGAGGGCTGAATGAGATCAGTAGTCCACCTAGGGCAGCTAGCACCAGAACGTTCCATTTTTCTTGCTACACCAAAGGGGCCTGTGGCCCGTGCCTGCAAAGGGCTGTTGCTAGGGCCTGGCTGAAGCCAGTCTCAGGCCTAACCATGTGCTAGCTGTGCCTAGAGAGTTGTGATGGAGGAAGAGGAAGGAATAGTGTGCAGCAAGAGTTGTGATGGAGGAAGAGGAAGGAATAGTGTGCAGCAAGAGTTGTGATGGAGGAAGAGGAAGGAATAGTGTGCAGCAAGAGTTGTGCTGGAGGAAGAGGAGAGTGTCTAGTTTGTCCCAAACTTTGCAAATCTTTCTGGGCATCCCATAAATTCCTTAACCCTTTTCAAGTTCTAATCCCTCAATAAAAACACAAAACAAAGCTGACGGACTGTTCATTGTCTTGGAGTGTCTGGAAGTGAATGCTGGGCTGGGCAGGTTGACAGATGGGCCACAACACTCAGCAGCCCCTACGGGGTACCGCTACATGAAAAAAAAAAATGCCAGTGCAGGTGATTTGGCTAAGCCTCCTAGCCTGGTAAAGTGCCCCAGTCTCAGCCAAAATGCCTGGCCCATAAGGCAGGGGTAGGCAACTTCGGCCCTCCAGCTGTTTTGAAGTTACAAATCCCATCATGCCCCTGCCTCTAGAAGTCATGCCTGTGATTGTCAGGGTCTTGCAATGTCTCATGGGATTTGTAGTTTCAGAACAGCTGGAGGGCTGAGGTTGCCTACCCCTGCCATAAGGTGTTGTGCAGGAAAAACACATTGTAGTCTAGTGCTGTTGCACATGGTGAGGTTCTACACTCATAGTTCTATTCTAGCACCCCTGAGACGCCACCCCCAGGGAGGTGTTTGACACTGCAGGCTCTCCCTTTCCCAGTCCTTGACCAGACAAGGTAGCACAGTCAAATCAGGAGGCACTGGGCCCCCTCCGTATCTTCCACCAGGGAATTACTCCCATTCTCCACTTCACCCAGTGGGCACACCAGTTCTTGTTCCCAATGGAAGATCCCTCAGGATCATACCAGCAGTGGCACTATACAGCCAGTCCTCAAAGCTGTAAGGCCAGTATGACAGTGTAGCGCCCCTACTGGTCACTGATAAGAACACAGATGCTACATTCAATCTTAGTCAACAGGTCATTTAAATTATACTGAAATGATAGGGCAAGTATAATTGCAAAGCGTTGAGAAGGTAATCTATGGAAGGGCCCAATATTTTCCTGAGACAGGATTTCTTTAGGGGGGAACAGTAAAGCCCATCTCTGGGTATCATAAATAGCCTTCACACTTTTTTATAAAAAAACGTCCTCAGAAATATTTTTTCCTCATTTATGTCTGCTCTGCACCTTAAGCCCACCTTTATTTAAAGCCAATTAGAGCATTATACACATGACCGGAATCATTCCGTCGGACATTCCGATTGTGTGTGGGCTTCATCGGACCTTTTCTTGCGAAAATTCTGACAGACCTATAAATAGAACATGTTTCAAATCTTTCAGACGGACTCAATCCCTATAGAGAAAACCGTTCGTCTGTATGCTAGTCCGACAGACCGAAAACAACGCTGGGGCAGCTATTGGCTACCGGCTATTGAACTTCCTTCTTCTAGTCCCGTCGTACGTCATCACGTTCTAAACGACTCTGGGGATGGGCATGGCTTGTATTTAAGCTTTGTAAATTGAGCCTATAGTGGGTCCTTTGGTGGTTCCAGTGGCGGCTGGTGGAAATTTTTTTTTGCGGGGGCGGCAAACAGTATGCCCCCCCCCCATCGTCAATCGGTCCTTCGCACTTACCCCATCACCGGCGGCTTCCCCGGTGGCCTCCCATTCTCCTGCTATCCACAGGTCATGACAGCGGTGGTGGCTCCCATTTCCTCCTTCCTCCTCGCCGCCCAATCAGGAGTCTTCTCTTTTCGGCCAGTCGGTAAAACGGGTCTCACACCCGCATCTGATTGGCCGGATTGAGGATCAGTGTTTCAACAGCGAATGTTCATTCTCTGTTGTAACACTCCTGGGTGGGATCAGTGCGCATTCTCTGCGACCGTAACCCACCCTATTTTGAAGCCTATTAGAGCCTCTGGCTTAAAAAAAAAAGCTGTAATTCATGCGCCCGGTGGCCCAGAAAGGGGCCAGACGCATGAATAGGGGGTGGCCACAGCGGCCTTGGATAGATTTATGCTATGCATGAATCTATCCATTGCATATAGGGGGGTGGCGTGGAGAGAGGGGGTGGCGCCCGCGGGCGCCCCTAATTGACGGACCGCCGCTGGGTGGTTCTTTGCAGTAGCATGGGAAGTAGCATGAAGTCAGCTAAGCAGCAGAGTGCCCTTCTTAATCATTTTAAGCCCCTGGCAAGGATGACTGTGCCCTATAGGTCCCCCTGCTGGCTGCCAGAACCCGAGTGATTAAAGATTGTATCTTGTTTTGTCTCAGCTGCCACAATCAACGTTTTTACCGTCACCGCGTGATAAATAATCTATCCCAGCACGGTCCTGACACACGTACACCGCAGACCGATCTTCGCGTACCGCATTTCGTCACATGAGTCCATCTATAAATATGTTTTGTTTATTATATAAATATATCTGATACAATTAATCATCGGAAGAGCCTCTTCTGCCGTACCTGCCTCAGTCAGTCACCGTACAAGGCTCATGCTAATTAGACTCGTCCTGCAACACGAGGAATGGTAAAAATACATAAATCAACTTAATGGTTGATCCGCGGGAGTCCACAGAATCCTCACCGTATTTCTTTGTCAACGTGAATCATCCATCATCTGTGTGCTATAGAAGTCTATAACCACATCCAGTTTATTATGAAACACATTACAAATATATCACTTAGACCCTTCCTTATCGTGGTGGTATGGCAAGGGTGAAGCTAACCAAAAAGACGTATCGGTGGCGTAGCGTGGGTTGTCAGCGCCCCGGGGCAAGGCTAGTAATTTGCCCCCCCTAACCTAACCAACTTAGCACTCCTTGAGTCCCTTCCACTAGTAAGTGGTGGGCACCGCTGTGTTTTTTTTTTAACGTCTTCCTGCATTTGGTGGTCAATGCCAGTGTTTTCTAACCACCTATCCCAACTAGTGATCAGTGCCTCTGTTTTATAACCCCCCCCCCCCCCCCTGAACTGGTCATAAGTGCCAGTGCTTTTTTTTACCCCCCCCCCCCCGCCCCACGACATCTTGCACTATTGGTCAGTGCCAGTGTTTTTTATCCTCCACAATAGTGATCGTTGCCAATGTGTTGCCCCATGTCCTCACCAAGAATGGTTTTATGGCAATCAGGAATGTTGGACCAAAGGGCAACACTGAGCTGTTTTGGGCAATTTGAAATGCCCTTTTTGTCAGCACTAGTTTAATGTAAGCAACAAATAAATGTCACCTGGAAAGATATCTCACATATTTGACATCTCCTCTCTGGCATAAATATAGTTAGCTGTAACACCCTCAAGTTTTCCTTTGACCAGTGTGCCATACCATGGGGCACTCCAGATATCTAGGTACTACTACACCCAGTATGCCATTTCATGGGGCATTCCAGATATCTAGGTACTACTACACCCAGTGTACGATTTCATGGGGCATTCCAGATATCTAGGTACTACTACACCCAGTGTATCATTTGATGGGGCATTCAAGATATCTAGGTACTACTACACCCAGTGTACCATTTCATGGGGCATTCCAGATATCTAGGTACTACTACACCCAGTGTACCATTTGATGGGGCCTTCTAGATATTTAGGTACTACTACACCCAGTGTACCATTTCATGGGGCATTCCAGATATTTAGGCACTACTATACCCACTGTACCATTTCATAGGGCATTCCCCATATCTAGGTGCTACTACATCCAGCATGCCATGCCATAGGACATTCCAGATATCTAGGTACTACTACACCCAGTGTGCTATTTCATGGGGCATTCCCGATATCTAGGTGCTACTACACCCAGCATGCCATGCCATAGGGCATTCCAGATATCTAGGTACTACTACACCCAGTGTGTAATTTCATGGGGCATTCCCCATATCTAGGTGCTACTACAACCAGTGTGCCATGTTATGGGGCATTCCAGATATCTAGGTGCTACTACACTCGGTGTGCCATTTTATGGGGCATAACAGATATCTAGCTACTAATACACCCAGTGTACCATGCCATAGGGCATTCCAGATATCTATCTACTACTACATCCAGTGTGCCATTTCATGGGGCTTTCCAGATATCTAGCTACTACTACACCCAGTGTGCCCCCATGCTACGCCACTGAGACCTTTTGCCCTAGTGTTCTTAAAAATGAATCAAATGCAAGACCCCTGATGGGGATTAGGGTACTTATGGTCTACTCAACCAAAACTAGGAGGACCTTATTCTTCAGGAGACCTACCAAAGCAAGATCTATCCAAGTATTAGGTGGTACGCCCCCAAAGAGAGGGGGGCACCTGACCAGGGCTGGACTGGGAATAAAAACCAGCCCTGGAAATAATTTCATACCAGCCCCATAGCATTATTATACCAGCCCAACAGCATAACGTCATTATTTTCTTGTTCATAAAAGGGAAAACCATGCATTTTAAAGCACATTTGAAGAGCGTATTATATATAGATACAGGTAAGACAGCTATGAAAGCACATAGGGCTAGGGATATATACAGTATATATATATATATATATATATATATATAGCGCTGGCAGATTTCTTATCTACCGCTTATATGTAAATTTAGTGGGTCATCTGTGCTGTACATAGTTCAAATTTAATCTAGGGCTAAAGTAGCCTCTGTTCCAGCATTGGCTGTGTTGCGTGCAGTTCCGCACTGTTGCCTGTGGGTGTCGCTGTCACCATAGGTCAGTGTTGGAAAGCAACAAGCTGAAGTATATTGAGTGCTCTTCTTTCTCGGAGGCAACTCGGCAGAGGTGGTCCACTGCTGTGCACTCTGGGAGAGGGTAATTAAAGGTCAGACGCCATTTTTGCTACATATTTGCTACATATATATATATAAAACAGCAAATTCCAGTTAAAAGTGGTAAAAGTGGAGCAATCATCAAGGGGGACACTTGGGACTCTGGGAATGTTGGGGGGCACTGATGACCAGAGACCACCTTCTGCAGAAAGAATTCACTAAGGTAAGGGGGGTGGGTTACTAATATAATAGGGAAATTTTTATATCAGTACCCCCTTATATTATTGTATTCACTTCCCCCTTACATCAGTGACCCCCCTCAAAGAACTGGCCTGGTGGCGCTGTCACTGACCTCCTCTCAGGTGCACCTTGCAGGGCTCAATCAGTCGGCTCTAGCTTGGTGGGTCTGGTTTTCCAATAGTCTCCTCTCCACAGTCCACACAAATCTGACTTCTCCCATGACCCCCATCCAGATGGCGCTCCCACTCTTGACTCCTCTCCAGGCTCCCTCAGAGACTGCAGACATGATATAAGACAAGAGATGGTCAGAGGTTGCAGACATGATACAGGAGATGTCAGAGGCTGTGGGCATGGTACAGGAGATGTCTGAGGCTGAGGGCATGGTACAGGAGATGTCAAGGTGTCAGAGGCTGCGGGCATGGTACAGAAGATGTCAAGATGTCAGAGGCTGGGGGCATGGTACAGAAGATGTCAAGATGTCAGAGGCTGCGGGCATGGTACAGAAGATGTCAAGATGTCAGAGGCTGGGGGCATGGTACAAGAGATGTCAGAGGCTATGGGCATGGTAGAAGAGATGTCAGAGGCTATGGGCATGGTACAGGAGATGTCAGAGGCTGCGGGCATGATACAGGAGATGGTCAAAGACTGCGGACATAATAAAAGAGATCAATGCAGCCTCAACAGTGGCCATCAAATGCAGCCTCACTGTGCCCATCAATGCAGCCTCACTGTACCTGTCAATGCAGCTTCACTGTGCCCCTCAATGCAGCCTCTGTGCCAGTCCATGCAGCCTCACTGTGCCCGTCTATGCAGCCTCACTGTGCCCATCAATGCAGCCTCACTGTGCCCATCAATGCAGCCTCACTGTGCCCATCAATGCAGCCTCACTGTGCCCATCGCGGAAGCCTCACTGTGCCCATCACTGCAGCCTCACAATGCCCATTGCCGCAGCCTCACTGTGCCCATCATTGCAGCCTCACTGTGCCCATCATTGCAGCCTCACTGTACCCATCTATGTGACTAAGATAGATCAACCCGACTATGTTGTTGGCATGCTCCTGTGTCCAGGAGTGTTTTTGTTTGTATTGTGTACCTTGCACCTGATATCAGTGTTGGCACCAAATGCCCAATGAAACAGGTCCATAGACATTTTTTTTTGGGGGGGTGGAGGGGGAGATTTAACCATAGGCACTCAAGGAAAAATAATTAGGCAGTTTGCTGCATGTGCTCCGGTGTACTGTGGGTCTGGTAAAATTGAACTAATCAAGGGGAAAGGATTAAAATTTGAGCTCACTCACTTTGTACATGGTAACATATGGCAGAGTCCTTGCACTTGTAAAAAATATTGGTTAAATTACTGGGTCCTCAGCAAGTGTTTACCAAGTTCTGTAATGCACAGTGTGCACGGTTCAGGAATGCATAATGCACAGGTCAGTAGACAGAGTACAACAGAAAAATACCTCCCTGCCATAGTCAAAATCCCCTTCAGTACAGATCTCCCCCCTCCCACTAGTAAAGATCTTCTTCCCCCAGTCAGTACAAGCCCCCCCCAGTACAGCCCCCCCCCCCCCAGTACAGTGGGGCACATATGGATTTTGGGGGAACCCCACGTCATTTTTTTTTAAATTGTGTAAAATCCACACTAGATTGGAGGGTCCCCCCACGCCGTTTTTCTCCCCCCACTTTTTTATTACCGGCAATTTTTTTTCTTTTTTTCTTTTTAGCTTTAAGCCCATTGACAGCTGATGACACATCGGTTGTTAAGTAAGTGGCTGCCGGCTTCCTGGCTCCGCTCCTTAACAACCAGCTATTCACTGCACCCTGATTGGGCAAAGCTTTGTCCAATTAAGGCTTAAATTGCACTGTGCAGCGCACAATGCATTGCAGGGCATTCCCCCGCGACGAACGCCCTGAAAATTCGGGTGTTCGCCGAACGGGCAATGTTCAGGATGAACTTTTGCTTGGCCGGAACCGTTTGCCCAACTCTACTTGGTTGTAATATTTGAGTTACTGTTGCCTTTCTATCATCTGGAACCAGTCTGCCCATTCTCCTCTGACCTCTGACCTCAACGAGGCATTTTCCTCCACACAACTGCCCCTCACTGGATATTTTCTCTTTTGTCCCACCGTTCTCTGTAAACCCCGGGAGATGGTTGTGTGTGAAAATTCCAGAAATACTCAGACCAGCCCGTCTGGCACCAACAACCACGCCACGTTCCAAGTCACCGAGATCCCCTTTCTTCCCCATTCTGATGCTCGGTTTGAACTTCATAAAGTTGTCTTCACCACGTCTATATGCCTAAATGCATTGGGTTGCTGCTGTGTGATTGACTGATTACCAATTTTTTTTTTTAACCATTTGCCGATCGCTGCACGCCGATATACGTCGGCACAATGGCAGCAGTGGCCAAATGGGTGTACCTGTACATCCCCTTTAATTGGTGGGGTTAGCGGGTGCACCACTGGCGGCGCGCACCCGCCGCGTACAGCGTGACCGTGCCCAGGGGACCCATAGACTCGATGTCCACCGGTCTCCCGGCGATTGTGTCGCGGAGCCACAGAGCGGGGAAGTGCCTATGTGAACAAGGCATTTCCCCGTTCTGCCTTGTGACAGGACAGAGATCTACTGCTCCCTGTCATCGGGAGCAGTGATCGCTATCATGTCAGTGGAAGCCCCTCCCCCCTACAGTTAGAATCACTCCCTAGGACACACTTAACCCCTTCATCGCCCCTTAGTGTTTAACCCCTTCCTGCCAGTGTCATTTACACAGTAATCAGTGCATTTTTATAGCGCTGATCGCTGTATAAATGCCAATGGTCCAAAATAGTGTCAAAAGTGTCCGATGTGTCCGCCATAATGTCGCAGTCATGATAAAAATCGCAGATCGCTGCCATTACTAATTAAAAAAAAAATAATAATAAAAATGCCATTAATCTATCCCCTATTTTGTAGACGCAATAACTTTTGCGCAAACCAATCAATATACGCTTATTGCGAATTTTTTTTTACCAAAACTATGTAGAAGAATATATATCAGCCTAAACTGAGGGAAAAATGTGTTTTTTAATATATTTTTGGGGGATATTTATTATAGCAAAAAGTACAAAATATTGATTTTTTTTTCAAAATCGTTACTCTTTTTTTGTTTATAGCGCAAAAAATAAAAATCGCAGAGGTGACCAAATACCACCAAAAGAAAGCTCTATTTGTGGGGAAAAAAGGACGTAAATTTTGTTTGCGTGCAACGTCGCATGACCGCGCAATTGTCAGTTAAAGCGACGCAGTGCCGTACCGCAAAAAGTGCCCTGGTCAGGAAGGGGGGTAAGATTTTCCGGGGGGCTGAAGTGGTTAAACTAGATCAGTGGTCTCCAAACTGTGGCCCGGAGGAGGGGGGAGGGGAGCAGATGTGGCCCTTTGCTTGCTTTTATTTGGCCCTTGGGGCACTTTTTTCATCTGCTGATAGGAACAGCGGGATATAATTCCTCCCGCCGACACCAATGAAGGGGCACAATGGGGGTCTAATTTCTCTAAATGTAAAAGAACAAGTTTTTACCTTTTGGAATATAAAATCTGACTTTTTTTTGACGTGAACATACCTATAATAAGAAGAATTAATAACCAGAATTATGTAGGTCATTTTTAGCCTTTGTAATCTTTTGGCATTTCGTTTTTTGAATGCCATTAGCATTTATTCTCACTAGGAAGACCAGCGAACTTTCCTAATCAGTGTACCAGAAGTTCTATCAAAGCTTTTCTAAACAGCACTAAGTACTGTAATATTGTATTTGATGGTGTCGGCAAAGACGTACGGAGGAGGGACGCGCTACAGTTTTTTTTTTTTTTTTTTTGTTCTTGTGGATGGTAATGAATTACTTATGACTTCATGTTGTCACAGTCTTTCTTTTCCCTGGTTGAATAGCGCCGCGTTGATCTGCAGAATTCTGACAAGCTGACATTTGTGTCTCCCCGCTACATTTTCACCGCGATCGCCTCTGACGTCCCCCGATGTTTTAACTACATCCCTATAAAATATCACAAAAATGATTATCTGCAAAGTCCGTAAGAAGTAAAAGACTAAAAAAGAAGATTAAAGAGAGCTTCACGGTTCAAAGTGGCAGAATAAAATGGAACAATGTTGCCTAATTGATATTTTTTTTAGTTTTTGAGTAGACATCGTTAAGTTCTATTTGGGAGGGTTTTTTTTTTTTTTTCCTGCTAGGGAGTTCATTTGTTCTTCTTCACCAAGAAAGTGTCAAAGAGTGAAGGGTTGATCTGTTCAGAGATTAAAAGCTGGACTGCTCAAAGATTTAATTAGTTTTTATGTCTGTTTTGTAGCTTTGAAGAAGGGAGAGATCTTTGAGCTTCTGAAACACTTATATTCTGTGTTGTGTGTTACGTCTTTGCGAACAAATAGGCACTCACCGGATACTTTATTAGGTAGACCTGTTGACATAGCTCCCAACTGTCCCTGATTTGGAGCAATGCCCCTCTGTCCCTCATTCCTCCTCATGTGTCCCTCATTTTGGTCTGATCTATATAGATGTATATAAAATGCACTTTTTATCCATTGAAAAGTGTTTCCCAGTGCTAAACCTTTCATCTGATTTCTAAATTGCTGCATTTGTAAATTCCAAAAGTCAATATAATGGAATAGTAGTGGTAAAAAAAAAGCACTTGTTGGTTTAACTAATCTTTTTTTTTTGGTACAATTCTCCTTTAAGGGGGCGTGGCCATGGGGTGTGTCCTATGCCTGCATACTTTTGCTGATAGGTGTCCCTCATTCCCATCTCAAAAAGTTGGGAGGTGTGTGTTCATAGTTACATAGTTAGGTTGAAAAAAAAAAAAACACAAGTTCATCTACTTCAGGGGTCTCCAAACTTTTGAAACAAAGGGCCAGTTTACGGTCCCTCAGACATTGGGGTGGGGGCGGCCGGACTGTGGTCCTGATGTCAGTGGGAAAAAACAATGCCCCATCTTTTTGGCGTCGGTGGAAGGAATTGTGCCCCATCATTGGTGTCATTGGGCCCCATTGTTGGTGTCATTGGGAGGAATTGGGCCCCATCTTTGGAACTAGGGTTGCACCGATACCACTTTTTTAAGACCGAGTACAAGTTCCGATACTTTTTTTTAACGCCGATACCGATTACCGATACGTTTTTTTTAACATCGTTTGACAGTGGCACTAATATGCAGCACTGATGGGCACTGATAAATGGCACTGATGAGGCGTGGACTATGTCAGTAGGGGGGGGGGGGGGGACATAAATTCCCCAGTCCCTTTCGTTGCAGCCTCGGCTGCACTGAAAATAAATGGAGAGGAGACAGAGGCTCCATTGTCTCCATAAACACAGATTACGATGCCCAGTTACGAATGAGCAAAGTCAGTGATCACTGACTCTGTTCATTCAGAAAAGAGGACACCACTGAGAGGGAGGAGGACACGGGGAGCCGGAGAGAGGAAGGAGGACACGGGGAGCCTAGGAGCAGAGAGGGAGGAGGACACAACTGAGAGGGAAGAGGACACGGGGAGCCGGAGAGAGGGAGGAGGACACAGGGAGCTGAGGAGCAGGGAGAGAGGAGGACACCACTGAGAGGGAGGAGGACATGGGGAGCCGGAGAGAGGGAGGAGGACACGGGGAGCCGAGGAACAGAGAGGGAAGAGGTCACCGCTGAGAGGGAGGAGGACACAGGGAGCCGAGGAGCAGAGAGGGAGGAGGACACCACTGAGAGGGAAGAGGACACGGGGAGCTGGAGAGAGGGAGGAGGACACGGGGAGCCTAGGAGCAGAGAGGGAGGAGGACACCACTGAGAGGGAAGAGGACACGGGGAGCCGGAGAGAGGGAGGAGGACACGGGGAGCCGGAGAGAGGGAGGAGGACACGGGGAGCCGGGGAACAGAGAGGGAAGAGGTCACCACTGAGAGGGAGGAGGACATGGGGAGCCAGAGAGAGGGAGGAGGACACAGAGAGCCGAGGAGCAGAGAGGGAGGAGGACACCGCTAAGAGGGAGGAGGACACGGGGAGCCTAGGAGCAGAGAGGGAGGAGGACACCACTGAGAGGGAAGAGGACACGGGGAGCCAGAGAGAGGGAGGAGGACACAGGGAGCCGAGGAGCAGGGAGAGAGGAGGACACCACTGAGAGGGAGGAGGACACGGGGAGCCGGAGAGAGGGAGGAGGACACGGGGAGCCGGAGAGAGGGAGGAGGACACGGGGAGCCGAGGAACAGAGAGGGAAGAGGTCACCACTGAGAGGGAGGAGGACATGGGGAGCCAGAGAGAGGGAGGAGGACACAGAGAGCCGAGGAGCAGAGAGGGAGGAGGACACCGCTGAGAGGGAGGAGGACACGGGGAGCCTAGGAGCAGAGAGGGAGGAGGACTCCGCTGAGAGGGAAGAGGTCACGGGGAGCCAGAGAGAGGGAGGGTGACACGGGGAGCCGAGGAACAGAGAGGGAAGAGGACTCCGCTGAGAGGGAAGAAGACACGGGGAGCCAGATAGAGTGAGGAGGACACGGGGAGCCGAGGAGCAGGGAGAGAGGAGGACACCACTGTGAGGGTGGAGGACACGGGGAGCCGGAGAGAGGGAGGAGGACACGGGGAGCCGAGGAGCAGGAAGAGAGGAGGACACCACTGAGAGGGAGGAGGACACGGGGAGCCGGAGAGAGGGAGGAGGACACGGGGAGCCGGAGAGAGGGAGGAGGACACAGGGAGCCGAGGAACAGAGAGGGAAGAGGACACCACTGAGAGGGAAGAGGACACGGGGAGCCGGAGAGAGGGAGGAGGACACGGGGAGCCGGAGAGAGGGAGGAGGACACGGGGAGCCGAGAAACAGAGAGGGAAGAGGACTCCATTGAGAGGGAGGAGGACACGGGGAGCCGAGGAGCAGGGAGAGAGGAGGACACCACTGAGAGGGAGGAGGACACGGGGAGCCGGAGAGAGGGAGGAGGACACGGGGAGCTGAAGAGCAGGGAGAGAGGAGGACACAACTGAGAGGGAGGAGGACACGAGAGCCAGAGAGAGGGAGGAGGACACGGGAAGCCGGAGAGAGGGAGGAGGACACGGGGAGCCGAGGAGCAGGGAGAGAGGAGGACACCACTGAGAGGGAGGAGGACACGGGGAGCCGGAGAGAGGAAGGAGGACACGGGGAGCCTAGGAGCAGAGAGGGAGGAGGACACAACTGAGAGGGAAGAGGACACGGGGAGCCGGAGAGAGGGAGGAGGACACAGGGAGCTGAGGAGCAGGGAGAGAGGAGGACACCACTGAGAGGGAGGAGGACATGGGGAGCCGGAGAGAGGGAGGAGGACACGGGGAGCCGAGGAACAGAGAGGGAAGAGGTCACCGCTGAGAGGGAGGAGGACACAGGGAGCCGAGGAGCAGAGAGGGAGGAGGACACCACTGAGAGGGAAGAGGACACGGGGAGCTGGAGAGAGGGAGGAGGACACGGGGAGCCTAGGAGCAGAGAGGGAGGAGGACACCACTGAGAGGGAAGAGGACACGGGGAGCCGGAGAGAGGGAGGAGGACACAGGGAGCCGAGGAGCAGGGAGAGAGGAGGACACCACTGAGAGGGAGGAGGACACGGGGAGCCGGAGAGAGGGAGGAGGACACGGGGAGCCGGAGAGAGGGAGGAGGACATGGGGAGCCGAGGAACAGAGAGGGAAGAGGTCACCACTGAGAGGGAGGAGGACATGGGGAGCCAGAGAGAGGGAGGAGGACACAGAGAGCCGAGGAGCAGAGAGGGAGGAGGACACCGCTGAGAGGGAGGAGGACACGGGGAGCCTAGGAGCAGAGAGGGAGGAGGACACCACTGAGAGGGAAGAGGACACGGGGAGCCAGAGAGAGGGAGGGTGACACGGGGAGCCGAGGAACAGAGAGGGAAGAGGATTCCGCTGAGAGGGAAGAAGACACGGGGAGCCGGAGAGAGTGAGGAGGACACGGGGAGCCGAGGAGCAGGGAGAGAGGAGGACACCACTGTGAGGGTGGAGGACACGGGGAGCCGGAGAGAGGGAGGAGGACATGGGGAGCCGAGGAGCAGGAAGAGAGGAGGACACCACTGAGAGGGAGGAGGACACGGGGAGCCGGAGAGAGGGAGGAGGACACGGGGAGCCGGAGAGAGGGAGGAGGACACAGGGAGCCGAGGAACAGAGAGGGAAGAGGACACCACTGAGAGGGAAGAGGACACGGGGAGCCGGAGAGAGGGAGGAGGACACTGGGAGCCGAGAAACAGAGAGGGAAGAGGACACCATTGAGAGGGAGGAGGACACGGGGAGCCGAGGAGCAGGGAGAGAGGAGGACACCACTGAGAGGGAGGAGGACACTGGGAGCCGGAGAGAGGGAGGAGGACACGGGGAGCCGGAGAGAGGGAGGAGGACATGGGGAGCCGAGGAGCAGGGAGAGAGGAGGACACCACTGAGAGGGAGGAGGACACGGGGAGCCGGAGAGAGGGAGGAGGACACGGGGAGCTGAAGAGCAGGGAGAGAGGAGGACACAACTGAGAGGGAGGAGGACACGGGAGCCAGAGAGAGGGAGGAGGACACGGGGAGCCGGAGAGAGGGAGGAGGACACGGGGAGCCGAAGAACAGAGAGGGAAGAGGACACCACTGAGAGGGAAGAGGACACGGGGAGCCGGAGAGAGGGAGGAGGACACGGGGAGCCGAGGAGCAGGGAGAGAGGAGGACACCACTGAGAGGGAGGAGGACACGGGGAGCCGGAGAGAGGGAGAAGGACACGGGGAGCCGGAGAGAGGGAGGAGGACACGGGGAGCCGAGGAGCAGGGAGAGAGGAGGACACCACTGAGAGGGAGGAGGACACGGGGAGCCGGAGAGAGGGAGGAGGACACAGGGAGCTGAGGAGCAGGGAGAGAGGAGGACACAACTGAGAGGGAGGAGGACACGGGGAGCCGAGAAACAGAGAGGGAAGAGGACACCACTGAGAGGGAGGAGGACATGGGGAGCCAGAGAGAGCGAGGAGGACACGGGGAGCCGAGGAGCAGAGAGGAAGGAGGACACCACTGAGAGGGGGGAGGACATGGAGAGCTGGAGAGACGGAGGAGGACACAGAGAGCCGAGGAGCAGAGAGGGAGGAGGACCCGGAGGAGGACATAGGGGACAGTCGGGGGTGATCAGTGCTGCAGTGGGGGAGGTAAAAGCACAGATCTCCCTGTATAACTTTTATTAAAGCACCTGACAGCCGCAGGAGGGAGAGGAGGAGAAGCGGCTATCAGAAACGTTATACAGGGAGATCGGTGCTTTTAACTGCCCGCACTGCCGCACCGATCACCCGTGAGGCTGCCCGGCCCCCTTACTGAGCTTGAGGATGCCTGGTCCGATACAACAGGTTTCAGATTAGGCATCGGAGCAATTGGACGAGTATCGATACTTGGTATCGGCAGGGATACTGATTCTAGTATCGGTATCGGTGTATCCCTAAGTTAGAACCCCTGTTACATTACTTTTGCTGTCTTGGGGAGATTTCCCTTCACTTTCTGTTCTGGATGTTGGTAGGTACAGCGTAATGTGGGCAGAAACACATGGACTCCAAGTGCAGTAACAGGAATATACAGTGAAGGAAAAAGTATTTGATCCTCTACTGATTTTGTACGTTTGCCCACTAACAAAGAAATGATCAGTCTATAATTTTAATGGCCGATTTATTTTACCAGTGAGAGATAGAATAACAACAAAAATATCCAGAAAAATGCATTTAAAAAAAAGTTATAAATTGATTTGCATTTTAATGAGTAAAATAAGTATTTGACCCCTTCGCAAAACATGATTTAGTACTTTGTGGCAAAACCCTTGTTGGCAATCACAGAGGTCAGACGTTTCGTGTAGTTGGCCACCAGGTCTGCACACATCAGGAGGGATTTTATCCCACTCCTCTCTGCAGATCCTCTCCAAGTCATTAAGGTTCTGAGGCTGAGGTTTGGGAACTCAAACCTTCAGATCCCTCCACATTTTTTTTTATGGGATTAAGGTCTGGAAACTGGCTAGGCCACTCTAGGACCTTCATGTGCTTCCTCTTGAACCACTCCTTTGTTGCCTTGGACATGTGTTTTGGGGCATTGTCGTGCTGGAATACCCATTCACGATCCATTTTCAATGCTCTGGCTGAGGGAAGGAGGTTCTCACCCAAGATTTGATGGTACATGGTCTCGTCCATCGTCTCTTTGATGCGGTGAAGTTGCCCTGTCCCCTTATAAGAAAAAGAAACACCCAAAATATAATGTTTATACCTCCATGTTTGACGGTGTGGATGGTGTTCTTCGGGTCATAGACAGCATTCCTCCTTCTCCAAACACGGCGAGTTGATGCCAAAGAGCTTGATTTTGGTCTCATCTGACCACAGCACTTTTACCCAAAATAAATCGACCATTAAAATGAGATTAAGGTCTGGAGACTGTCTAGGTCACTCCAGGACCTGCATGTGCTTCTTCTTGAGCCACTCTTTTGTTGCCTTAGCTGTGTGTTTTTGGTCATTGTCATACCGAAATACCCATCCATGACCCATATGTAATGCCCTAGATGAGGGAAGGAGGTTCTCACCCAACGTTTGATGGTACATGGTCTCGTCCATCGTCCCTTTGATGCAGTGAAGTTGTCTCGTCCGCTTAACAGAAAAAAAAACACCCCCAAAGCATAATGTTTCCACCTGGGGGGAGGGTATTCTTCGGGTCATAGACAGCATTCCTCCTCCTCCAAACACGGCGAGTTGAGTTGATGCCAAAGAGCTTGATTTTGGTCTCATCTGACCACAACACTTTCACCCAAAATAAACCGACCATTAAAACTATAGACTGATAATTTTTTGTCAGTGGGCAAACGTACAAAATCAGCAGGGGAGCAAATACTTTTTTCCCTCACTGTATTGTAACAGAAGTCCAGGAATACACAATGGACCCAGCGCGAAGGCAACCCTACTGGGAACACTCACAGGTATATAGCAGCGATGTAACAGTAAATTGAAGGCTCAGAGGTGCTGATAGCATCTGTCTCAAGGAGCAAAATGCGGCCTGGTCAGTTTGTACCCAAATGGAGAGGCTTGTCGGATTGCCCCTGCCCTTTCCCTACTCCTCTGGAACCTTTCCCTGATGCTAAGCTCTGTCCTTGACAGATGGGCATCCTGTCCCTACGCTGCCACTTGCAAAAATGTGCGCCAAACCCAGGGTCTTAAACAGACTCTGCCTGACCCAAGATGGCCACCAAAGTTACATGGAGTGCCAGCATCCATTCGAACAGCTGCCTCCCCACTTCCAAGGAAAAGCATAGAGAAACTAGGTTCCCCTCGACTTGCTCCTCCATCTGCATTGTCGCTGCAGTGGAGAACATAGATTAGACCTGCCTAAATGGAGGTGCAACAGGAAGTGAGAAGAAATGTGGGCAAAAGGAGACCAGACAGTTGCCGCCAGAACAGGAGTATACATTGGAAGATTTTCCCCATTTTCCTGTCCCGATGACGACTGTAAAATGATGGATTTCCAATCACTTTCTGTTATGGTAGCAATGGTTCGCCAGGACTAATAAAGATGCTACATCTACCCAACAGGAACACGGACAGCAATGAATGTTTGATAGGCAGTCTAATATTTCTCTGCTCTATGGAAAATGTAAAAAAATGACATATTAAAGACCGACTCCACAATATTAGCAACCCCCCACCCACCCTACCGTTTAGCCCCCTCTAACTAACCACTAGTATAAAAAAAAAAATTTGAATGCCAAATTAATTTCCTGAAGCCATGGTCATGTGACCATGTTCCCTCTTTTTATGCCTATTTTCTGGGGTCCTTTGTGAGGCATCCACATGGTTTTGTTTTAAAGCTCTGGACTCCGCCCTCTTCCACATTGGCCCTCATCCCCCTGCTTGACCCCCTTCCTATTTAGATGTCCTTTGGATGGTCTTGTTACTAACTCTGTCCTCTTTTGGCCTTCTCCAACTCTCTGTATTGGTATAATATGGATGCAGAATGCCATGCTCAAGGACAGGTGTGTTTTTACCTACACTCCCAATCTTTTCTAATGCCGCGTACACACGATCGCACATTCCGACAACAAAATCCATGTTTTTTTTTCCCAACGGATGTTGGCTCAAACTTGTCTTGCGTACACACGGTCACACAAAGTTGGTCGGAAATTCCGAACGTCAAGAACGCGGTGACGTACAACACGTACGAAGAGCCGAGGAAAAATGAAGTTCAATAGCCAGTGCTGCTCTTCTGCTTGATTCCGAGCATACGTGGAACTTTGTGCGTCGGAATTGTGTACACGCGATCGGAATTTCCGACAACGGATTTTGTTGTCGGAAAATTTGAGATCCAGATCTCAAATTTTGTGCGACGGAAATTCCGGTTTAAAATGTCCGATGGAGCCTACACACGGTCGGAATTTCCGACAAAAAGCTCTCATCGAACATTTTCCGTCAGAAAATCAGACCGTGTGTACGAGGCATTAGTCTTCCAGATTGATTGAGCCTGGGTATCATCAAGCTTGAATGACTGAGGATATCTGGTGAAGCTGCTTTTTTTTTTACTTGCCTTTTTAGATGTCCCCTGGATGGTGTTGTTACTAACTTGGTCCTCTTTTGGCCTTTTCCAACTCTCTGTATTGGTATAATATGGGTGCAGAATGCCATGCTCAAGGACAGGGGTGTTTTGATCTACACTCCCAATCTTTCCTTAGTGTTCTGGATTGATTCAACACGTATTAATGGAAAAGTGCTGAAAATATAAAAGACATCTATTAGGTGATATGTGTGTTTGTTAAACACATAAACAAATTAAAAAAATTAAAAGTCCATAAATATGTGATAAATCATATGTTAATTGACAACACATGGGGGTTCCAAGGCGTAGATGGTGCCACAACTTAACATGGGGTGGAGACTGGAACCAACTCTGTATGGGGACACCTCACACTTGAATCATCTGCATGCTCAAAGAGGACTGCGAATGGTAAAAATGGGTAACCTTACCAGAACAGGTGGACACAGTCACCGTACGGTGGAGTGTCATCCAGACTTGAGGGATCCAATGGTCCCAAGGATATCTGGCTTTAGAGGTCCTGGCGAGGAGTCACGTCCAAGTCGACCGACATCCCGATCAAGAACTTCCACACCCATGAATGGTGACGGTCGACTTGGACGTGACTCCTCGCCAGGACCTCTAAAGCCAGATATCCTTGGGACCATTGCATCCCTCAAGTCTGGATGACACTCCACCGTACGGTGACTGTGTCCACCTGTTCTGGTAAGGTTACCCATTTTTACCATTCGCAGTCCTCTTTGAGCATGCAGATGATTCAAGTGTGAGGTGTCCCCATACAGAGTTGGTTCCAGTCTCCACCCCATGTGAAGTTGTGGCACCATCTACGCCTTGGAACCCCCATGTGTTGTCAATTAACATATGATTTATCACATATTTATGGACTTTTAATTTTTTTAATTTGTTTATGTGTTTAACAAACACACATATCACCTAATAGATATCTTTTATATTTTCAGCACTTTTCCATTAATACGTGTTGAATATGTAAACGCATAATTCTAGCGCTGCATGTGTTTTCTATTTTTCCTATTCTGCACATTGCTCACCACATTGTTTCATGCCGGCAGCTACCACTTATATAATTTTGTAATAGCGCAATTATTGATTGGTTTTATTGTTTTTCCGGATTGATTGACCTTGGGTATCATTCAGCTTGAAAGATTGAGGACATCTCGTGAAGCTGCTTTATTTTTTACTTGCCTTTTTAGATGTCTCCTGGATGGTCTTGAGACTCCCTGGATCCACTTTTGGTCTTCTGCCACACTCTGCATCAGTATAATGTGAGTGCAGGATGGCACGCTCACAGGTGGGGCCAAGATGCCCTATGCTCACAATCTTTCTTTAGTCTTCTGGATTGATTGACCCTGGGGAGTTGATTTATTAAAACTGGAGAGTGCAAAATCTGGTGCAGCTCTGCACAGAAACCAATCAGCTTCCAGTTTTTTGGGCAAAGCTTAACTGAACAAGCTCAAGTTAGCATGCACAGCTGCACCAGATTTTGCACTCTCCAGTTTTAGCAAATCAACCCCTGGGTGTCATTCAGCCTGAAAGATTGAGGACATCTTGTGGAGGAGAGGTACTGCGGGGGATGGCTCTGGATTAAACATCCAGGAGGACATATTCTGCATATTAGTCCAGAGTTGGGTTTCAAAATTGAAGAATTTGAGGTATGGATATTTTTACAAGGTTACATTGGTCTAGCTTGGACCAATGTAACTATGCATATAGTGGGGAAAATAATTATTTGATCCCCTGCAGATTTTGTAAGTTTGCCCACTTATAAAGAAATGAAGGGTCTGTACTTTTTATCATAGGTGAATTGTACTTAGGGTCATAGACAGCATTTTTCTTCCTCCAAACATGGCGAGTCCCCCTCCTCAAGAAGGTACATGTAAAGGCCTTTTCTGAAGTTTGCCAATGAACATCTAAATGATTCAGATAAGGTTTGGGAGAAAGTTCTGTGGTCAGATGAGACCAAAATTGAGCTCTTTGACATTCGACTCGCCGTGTTTGGAAGAAGAAAAATGCTGACTATGACCCCTAAGAACACCATCCCTACAGTCAAGCACGGAGATGAAAATATTGTGCTTTGGGGCTGTTTCTCTGATAAAGGTACAGGCCCACTTTGCCGCATTGATTGGCCAATGGACGGGGTCATGTATTGTAAAATCTTAGATAAGAACCTTCATCCCTCAGCCAGAACACTGAAGATGGGTCATGAATGGGTCTTCCAGCATGACAATAACCCAAAACATACCGCCAAGGCAACTAAAGAGTGGCTCAAGAAGAAGAACATTAAGGTCATGGAGTGGCCTACTCAGTGTCCAGACCTTAATCCTATAGAAAATTTATGGAGGGAGCTGAAAGTTCGAGTTGCCAAGCGACAGCCAAGAAACTTTAAGGATTTAGAGAAGATCTGTAAAGAAGAGTGGACCAAAATCCCTCCTGAGATGTGTGCAAACCTGGTCACCACCTACAAGAAACGCCTGACCTCTGTGCTTGCCAACAAGGGTTTCTCCACCAACTACTAAGTCATGTTTTGCTTGGGGGATCAAATACGTATTTTTCTCACTGACCTGCAACTCCATTTATAGCATTTGTTTTATGTGTTTTTTTTTCTGGATTTTTGGTTGATATTCTGTCTCTATCTATGAAAATACACCTGTGATAAAAATGATAGAGCCTTCATTTCTTTGTAAGTGGGCAAAACTTACACAATCTGCAGGGGAGACGATCATTATTTTCCCCCACTGTATGCCATACCTGTGGGATCCCCTGGAGGCTGGAAATCACTATAGTGTGCACCGCTACCAGGGGAGCCTACTACATTCATTGCCAGCATCCAGGGGGGGATTCCACAGGTATAGTACAGTATATGCATAGTTAGATTGATCCAAGCTGTAAAGACATCCATACCTGGATTTCATCTTAAAAGCCCTGCCACACATGAAAATACAATTACTAACTGCCGAAGAGGGTCATTTGCCACTCATTAACAATAGTCTGACATTGGTCAAACTCACGCGCTCTTAAGTAATGCAGTCTTCGGCGATAACGGGTTTATTGATACAAAAAGAAAGTCAGCGGGGACAGAGAAGAACCATTCTTCATGAAACCATGAAAAAGTCTATTATCAGGTGGAACATAAGTGGCGGCATGTTTATTGACATGTCATTGAAAACCCAATAAAAGCTACTTCTAACCTCGAATAATTACCTCTAACGCACAAATATAAAGGGCCAATGAACAGAGAGAAAGCAAAGGACCCTCAACGGTATTCTCCTAACAAGACAAAGTTAGCTTTATTCATAAATGTGTCCATGGATGTTAACAGCGTTGTCAAGGTAGTTAAGGCTGAGAGAAGTGATATCCTTTCAATACACACAATTATTACTATAGATGAAAATGTCATTAAGATATGTGAGATACCAGTTACTGAAGTGGTGTTAGTAGGCTTGAGCGTACACAGCTCAACTCTGAGTACATATCAGTGGCGGCTGGGGCTCAACAAACTGAAAAAATTCTGAAAAGAAACATCAACTGCAGCTTTACTGTGCCCATCAAACGCAGCCACTGTGCCCATCAAATTCTGCCACTGTGCCATCAAACGCTGCCACTGTACCCATCAAATGCTGCCACTGTGTCATCAAACGCTGCCACTGTGCCCATCAAATGCAGCCAATGTGCCCATCAAATGCTGCCACTGTGCTCATCAAATGCAGCCACTGTGCACATCAAATTCTGCCAGTGTGCCCATCAAATGCTGCCACTGTGCCCATCAAACGCTGCCACTGTGCCCATCAAATGCAGCCACCGTGCCCATCAAATGCTGCCACTGTGCTCATCAAATGCAGCCATTGTGCCCATCAAATTCTGCCACTGTGCCCGTCAAATGCTGCCACTGTGCCCATCAAATGCTGCCAATGTGCAGATTAAATTCTGCCACTGTGCCATCAAATGCAGCCACTGTGCCCATCAAATGCAGCCATTGTGCCATCAAATTCTGCCACTGTGCCATCAAATTCTGCCACTGTGCCCATCAAATGCAGCCACTGTGCCATCAAATGCTGCCACTGTGCCCATCAAATGCAGCCACTGTGCCCATCAAATGCTGACACTGTGTCATCAAATGCAGCCACTGTGCTCATCAAATGCAGTCATTGTGCCCATCAAATGCTGCCACTGTGCCCATCAAATACTTCCACTGTGCCCATCAAATTCTGCCACTGTGCCCATCAAATTCTGCCCCCAAATGATGCCACTGTGCCCATCAAATGCTGCCACTGTGTCCATCAAATGCTGCCACTGTGCCCATCCAATGCTGCCACCAGATGCTGCCACTGTGCCCATCCAATGCTGCCACCAATTGCTGCCACTGTTCCCATCGAATGCTGCCACTGTGCCCATCCAATGCCGCCACTGTGCCCATGATCACTGTGACCCCCCGAATGCTGCCATTGTGCACATCAAAAGCAGCCTCTGTGCCCCTCAAATGCAGCCATTGTGGCCATCAATTGCTGCCACAATGCCCATCAAATTCTGCCAGTGTGCCATCAAATGCAGCCATTGTGCCCATCAAATGCAGCCTTTGTGCCCCTTCAGATGCTGCCACTGTACCATCAAATGCTGCCACTGTGCTCATCAAATGCAGTCATTGTGCCCATCAAATGCTGCCACTGTGCCCATCAAATGCTGCCACTGTGCCCATCAAATGCTGCCACTGTGCCCATCCAATGCTGCCACCAATTGCTGCCACTGTTCCCATCCAATGCTGCCACTGTGCCCATCCAATGCCGCCACTGTGCCCATGATCACTGTGACCCCCCGAATGCTGCCATTGTGCACATCAAAAGCAGCCTCTGTGCCCATCAAATGCAGCCATTGTGCCCATCAAATGCAGCCATTGTGCCCATCAATTGCTGCCACAATGCCCATCAAATTCTGCCAGTGTGCCATCAAATGCAGCCATTGTGCCCATCAAATGCAGCCTTTGTGCCCCTTCAGATGCTGCCACTGTACCATCAAATGCTGCCACTGTGCTCATCAAATGCAGTCATTGTGCCCATCAAATGCTGCCACTGTGCCCATCAAATGCTTCCACTGTGCCCATCAAATTCTGCCACCAAATGCTGCCACCGTGCCCATCAAATGCTGCTACTGTGCCATCAAATGTTTCCACCAAATGCTGCCACTGTGCCCATCCACTACGCCATCAAATGCTCCCGCCAAAAGCTGCCACTGTGCCCATCCAATGCTGCCACCAAATGTTGCCACTGTGCTTATCTAAAACCGCCAGTGTGCCCATCAAATGATCACTGCTGTGACCCCCCGCCCGCTCGCCTTATGCCCGGCACTTACCCTGCATCATTGAGGCAGCGGGTGACGGCGGCGAGCGGTGTTCTCCATGCGTCTCCTCCTGTCCTCTCCTCCTGATAGGCGTCCAATCACAGTGCCTGTCGTTTCAGTTGACGGGTAACAGACCCGCAAACCTGATTGGCGGAGAGGCGGTTCAGTGTTAGGAAAGCAAATATTTATTTGCTTTCCTAACTCACCTGGGTGAACTGCGAGTGCAATGCTTTGTGCTCACAGTTAACCTTTTTTGAAGGCTATTAGAGCCTATGGCTCCAATCAGGTGCTTCAAAAACACCCTCCCGCCGCTGTAATTTAGGCGCCCGGTGCCCGAAAATGGGCCGGGCATCTGAATAGGGGGTGGCGGCGGTGGCCATAGATAGATTCGTGCAATGCATGAATCTATCTATTGGTCATAGAGGGGGTGGCTAGAGAGAGGGGGCGGCGCCTGTGCGCCCGTAATGGACGCACCGCAACTGGTACATAGCTTTTTACGTACACTATATTGACAAAAGTATTGGGACGCCTGCCTTTACACACACATGAACTTTAATGGCATCCCAGTCTTAGTCCGTAGGGTTTAATATTGGGTTGGTCCACCCTTTGCATCTATAACAGCTTTGAGTGTGTCTATGGGAATGTTTGACCATTCTTCCAGAGGCGGATTTGTGAGGTCAGGCTCTATTTTTCAAACTTGTTGTTTAGTTAAAATCAGGTCATTTTGCTAGAAAAAATGTGGGCGCTTTGAAAAAAAAAAACATTTCTTATTCATTTTACTTTATTTTTTTTATTTTTACACTGTCCCTTTAAGAAAAAAAATTGGATCACTTTTATTTAGGGCTGGGGAAATTAACGATTAATTCCTCGATTAATCGTTTATTTTTTTGATCGATCAAAATTCTTTTGATCGGTAATCACCTCTCCGCCTGCTTCCGGGTCTTCAGGGAGTTCTGTCGGAGATCCGGTGACGTCACGGACATCGATGTCACCGGACTCCTCCCTCCTTCCCCAAGCGCCTCCGTCTGCTTACGAAGGGAAGGGGGGAGGAGTTCCGGTGACGTCGATGTCCGTGAAATCATAAATTGAGGAAGACAGATCCTAACGATTGAATTGATCTCACTGGTCAAAGTATTCAGATAAACATCTATGTAAATCCTGGACTTGGCTATGAAATTCAACATATCTGAGGGCTTTCCTGGCTGTAAGTCAGTTTGACGATGAACTGACATTTGATTGGTTATCCAGCAATCAAGAAACATTTATGATGAGGGCACTTTTTTTCTTAAGAGCTGACACTTTTCTGTCTCAGCAGGTGATGGATGTCTCTGGCTCTCCATCGGTCCCCCTGATGCACAACGGTGGTATTTAAATAGACTGTAGGGTGACGCCGTAGCCCCGCCCCTCTGAGGAAGTTCTGAGGACGTTCTGATTGAACGTAACGCGTACGGGGGAGGAGCTACGCATAACGTCAATTAAAAGTAGTTGGATCTGTATGTGCGTTATAATTAATCAAAATTAGTCCATTAATCGATTAATTGATTAAAAAAAATCGATTAATCAAACACGGAAATTTTAATCAGTAACAGCCCTACTTTTATTCCTATTACAAGGAATTTAAACATCCCTTGTAATAGAAAAAAAGTATGACAGGACCTCTTTAATATGAGATCTGGAGGTCAAAAAGAACTCACATTTACACTTAAATGCAATAAAATAAAATAATAAATAAATAAAAATGTCTCTTAAGGCCTTTGGGTGGAAGTGAGATTTGATGTCGCTTCCATCATCCAACATCATTGAGTCGAGGGGGGGGGGGGGGGCATCAATCCTTCACTCGACTTCCAGCCTCTGAGGAGATAGGATCAGATCGTCTCCGCCGCTACCGACGGCTTCAGTAAGCGGGCAGAAGCGACCAAGAACGCGGCGGGAGGGGGGTGGGCACCGATAAAAGTGATCTTGTGGCGAATTATGCCGCAGAGACTCTCCCATCGACTACTAGTACCAGTCTCCCACTCCCATATCCCACTCCCATATTGAAAAAAGGTAGTTTTCCCAACCCCCACTCAGCAGCAGAAGAAAACCTCTGATTGGTCAACAAAACACCCAGTCACGTTTCCGTTGTAACGGAATTTGGATCCGAAATTCGTCAACGAAATTTCGTATTTCGTATGCAATTCGGAAGCACAGAAATTCGTATTACGGATGCCTTCCGAATGAACGAATTTTCGATTCGTACGAAACAGACCGCACGTGTCTACTTGGTATAATGGCTAAATTCCTAGGCTAATCGATGGTTGGAGATCGTATGAGTTCCCAGCCATCGAAGTCCGCCTGTGAGCCTAATGTATTATTATGGGGGAAAGCAGGTAAGGGAAAAGAGACGTGGGGATGGGGGGAGGGGGGTGTATATCTAAGGGTATTTGTCCTGTATATTTGTTAGGTGTCAAGCCCTGTCCCCCAGGTCAAGCCATGGTGAACAGGTTAAGATATTGCGGTATTCTGCCGATTCCTTAAAATGCAGCCAACAGGCCCATGTTTTATGGAACTGGGGAGTCCCGCGCCTGATGAGTTAGGTCTTCCATCTCAGCTATTTGTGGGTCTGTTGCAAGTTCCCTTCCCCATTTTGATGTTTAATCTCTGCACCAATTGGATTGTGGTTTGGATTTAAATGGGAAGTGCCTTATCTGCGGAGACCACTTTTACCTCAAAGCGGAAGGCCCGCCGTTTCAGAAAATGCCGGGGTTTGGATATTGTGGTATTCTGCCCATTCCTTAAAATGAAGCCAACAGGACCATGTTTTATGGAACTTTGCTGGGGAGTCCCGCGCCTGATGAGTTAGGTCTTCCATCTCAGCTATTTTCCCAACTCTGTGGAGCCATTCGCAGATGCTAAGGGGGGAACTATCCCTCCAATGGGTATACATAGTTTTGCTGCGTATATGAGGTGTAGGGTGAGAGACCTTTTGTAGGCCAATTGGGGAATGGATGTATGGTGGAGTAGGTATTGAGCTGTCTGGGTATTGGTAAAGTCTGGGTATTGGTAAAGTCTGGGGTGTAGGTTGTTATTTGGGAGATAGGACGGTGTACTTCTTTGCAATATACTCCAGTTGGTACAGGACCCCTGATAGAATACATAAATTCCACCCCAGCTATCTGCTGCCATAACAACGGTATTCTAAGTCAAAGTACCAACGTATAACGCCGGCGGGCGGTCCGGAAGTGGTTAATATCATTAATTATGTGCATGTTAGCACTTTGTTCAATTATAGCTGCTACAGATGTTCATTAATTAGGATTATCATTTCATTTGAAGCACCTATCACGTGCACCTAGCACTTTGCCACATTGTTGTTTTTCCTCGTGATATATATTGTGACACATTTTCGCTCATTTACCACTAGCAGCCCCAAATACACCTACCCTCTTATTTTCCTATAAGGTCCATACAGACATGGATGAGCGAGTTTGGGGTGGAGGAACTTGACTGGCCTTCACAGAGTCCTGACCTCAACCCGATAGCACCTTACTTTTTGGTTCATCCCAAAAGGTGTTCTAACACACAAACAAAAAACTTAGTAAATAGAATAACATCAATAAAACATCAATCCATTTTAAAAAATAATGAAAAGTCCATAGATAATAGTCCTTATATACTCCAACCAATGTGGTTTCTGAAAAAAAAAGAAGTGCCCAATTGACACCTTCAATTGGCGCTCCACTACTAGTGTATAGAGATTTGGACCCTTACCAGCAATACATATTGCGTGCGCCTTTGATAACTTGGAGTATCACCCGTTTTCCAAGTAGCAGTTGAAAAGGTCCACACACATGAAGTGCTGTCCAAACGCAACAGGAAGTGACGTCACGGATGGCGGTTCGTCGTGACGTCACTTCCTGTTGGGTTTGGTCAGCACTTCTGATCGGTGGAACGCACGCCGGCTCGTCCAAGCGGCTTGCGGGATTAAAACACTAACCCGGCTGTTTATGTTGGTGCTGACCTGAGCACCATAAAATGTAAGTGCAATATTGTTTTTTTAGACACGCGCACTGCAGAAAAAAATTGTTTGTTTTCGTTTCATTCGTTTTTTTGGGGGGGGTTCTTTTTTGTTTTTTGGGTCATTCATTATCAATCGCAATTCGTAAATTCGTAAATTTGAGAATTCGTAAATTCCAAAAATTTGTAAATTTGTAAATTCAAAAGTCCGAAAATAAGAAAGAATAATACAAAAATTTGAAAGAATAACTAACTAAGTAATAATAACTAACTATTAAATTATAGTAACGAAAAACTAACTAATAATAACTAACTATTAAATTATAGAAACGAATACGAATTTATCAGAAGTTACGAATTATCCGAAATAAAGAATGCCGCATCTAAGTAAATGGAATGGAACAAATAAATAGTAAATAATAATAATAATAATAATAAAGTTTTTTATTTATTATTGTTAATAAATTCCCTTTTTAAATTTGTCTGTTAGTGAATGTAACCAATACGAATTTATCAGAAGTTACGAATTATCCGAAATAAAGAATGCTGCATCTAAGTAAATGGAATGGAACAAATAAATAGTAAATAATAATAATAATAATAATAATAATAATAATAATAATAATAATAATAATAATAATAATAATAATAAAGTTTTTTATTTATTATTGTTAATAAATTCCCTTTTCAAATTTGTCTGTTAGTGAATGTAACCTATACGAATTTATCAGAAGTTACGAATTATCCGAAATAAAGAATGCCGCATCTAAACAAATGGAACGGAACAAATTAATAATAAATAATAATAATAATACGTTTTTTATTTATTATTGCTATTTATTACTATTAATTTGTTACGTTCCATTCGTTTAGATGCGGCATTTGTTATTTCGGATAATTCGTAACTTCGGATAAATTCGTATTCGTTACATTTACTAACAGCCAAATTTCAAAGTTAATTCCAATACCTACAATGTAATAGTTAGTAAGAGTTAAGTTATTATTAGTTACTGTAGTTATTACATATTTTTGAATTTTCTGATTTTCGAATTACGAATTTACGAATATTCAAATTCATGAATATTTGGAAAAATTTGTACATGTCTATTGTTTTTAATTTGATGTATTTTTAAATAAAGACGGAATTACACGATTTTTGAAAATTTACATCTTTTTCTGGGTCTGGGCTGCTGAGGAGAGAGAAAAATGAATCTGCGCGGCCAGCGGCTGGTCATTTCCATTAAGCAAAACGTGTGTGGACCTTTTCAACTGCTACTTGGAAAACGGGTGATACCCCAAGTTATCAATATTTATTGCTGGTAAGGGTCCAATCTGTATACACTAGTGGTGGAGCGCCAATTGAAGGCATCATTTGGGCACATTTTTTTTTTTCAGAAAGCACATTGGTTGGAGTATATAAGGACTATTATCTATGGACTTTTCATTATTTTTTCAAATGGATTGATGTTTTATTGATGTTATTTTATTTACTAGCTTTTTTGGTTGTGTGGTAACGCCTTACTTTTAGATTTTCTTGGTTATTCTGAGGTGATTGCTCACTTAAAGGGGCAGCTTTACATTTTTTGTTATAAATAATTTTTCTCATTTAGATCAGCGGCGGCCCGTCCAAAAAGTGCTCACGGGTCGCCCCCCCCCCATCCATGCGTCCGGCCCCCTGATCTACATGCAAGGCGCCAGACCTTGGATTGCAATGTGGGGGGGGAGGTTGAAACACATGATTAGAGTAAGTGCTCACGGGTGCGGCCCCCCCCATCCATGCGCCTGGCCCCATGATCTACATGCAAGGCGCCAGACCGTGGATTGCAATGTGAGGGGAGGTTGAAACACATGATTAGAGCCAGAGGCTCTAATAGGCTTCAAAAAAGAGTGGGTTCGGGACACCGAGCACTGCCCACCCAGTTGTGTGACAATAGCGAATGAATATTCGCTATCGCCACACTGATCCTCCTCCCGGCCAATCCGGAAGCGGGTCTTGATTGGCTGAAAGGACAGCCGATTGCCTGAAAGGACAGGTTGATCCTATTGGACGCCTAGGAGGAAGAGGGAGGAGACGCATGGCGGAAGCTGCCGTGATGCAGAAAAGGAGGAGAGGATACAGGAGCCGCTGCCCACTGCACTTAGGAGCCTGCAACCCGCCCGCTGCCCGCTCGAAACCTAGATGGGGTAAGTGCCAGGCTTGATGACCGACCGGGGGTGGGGGTGCGGGTGACCCGACCGACGACCAACCTACCTAGAGCAAGCGCGTGGGGGGGTGTGTGCTTGCCACCCCCCCAAAAAAAAACCTACCAGCCACCACTGATTTAGAGGTTGGCACCAACTTTACTCACAATTTTTTTTTACATTTGGGATGAATTAGAGCGGAGACTGCGAGCCAGGCCTTTTCGTCCGTGGCCAACCCCACCAATGCGCTTCTGGAAGAATGGTCAAACATTCCCATAGACACCCTCCTAAACCTTGTGGACGGCCTTCCCAGAAGAGCTGAAGCTCCTATAGCTGCAAAGGGCGGGGCCAACTCAATATCAACCCTCCGGACTAAGACTGGGATTCCATTAAAGTTCATGTGCGTGTAAAGGCCGGTGTCCCAATACTTTTGACAATACAATGTATATGTGTAATTATGCACCACAGCCCATGCTGCGTCGCTTGGGTAAATTTGCAATCGCTATGCCCAGCACCACTCCCCGATAAATGTTTCATCGAGAGGCAGAAGTCGTGAAACAGTCTACTATCAGGTGGAACATACAGTACAGTAAGTGGCAGTATATTTAATGACACTTTATTGAAAGTCGAGTAAAAGCTACTTCTCAGAGAGAAGACAAAAGACCTTAGCATTTCCTATAGCCTTTCTTAACATGATACCACCATACAGACGTTGGCTTTATTCAAAGACTTATCTGTGGATGTAACAGTGTTGTCAAGGGTTCGAAGGCCAAAATAACTAAAAAAAAGTGTTGTCCTATCAATACGTGTGAATAGGACTATGAATGAATAGATGCCATTAATCTTTGAAGAGCAAGAGTCAAGAGTTAGCGGTTACTGAAGTGGTATTTGTAGGAATGCGGGCACACGGCTCTACTCATTCATCATTATCCTTGCTTGATTCTGCAAAATTTGTTTCTCTAACTTAATAAAAAAGTATAGAATGCATGAAGGTAAAAAAAACCTTCAGGCTTTAGAACCCCTTTAAAGCGGTTCTAAACCCTCAGCATTTTTCACCTTAATGCATTCTAGGCAGCGCCCCTCCGAGCCCCCCTTATACTTTCCTGAGCCCTGTAATTCCCGCAACGGGAACGAGCACACCAGCACCGGCCTGTGTCTCGGGTCCTGAGTGGGACAGGGTGTCCCGAAGGAGAACGCTTCTCCGACGGGGCACAAGAGGAGGAGCCAGCAGCACTGCAGAGGGACCCCAGAAGAAGAGGTTTGGGGGCCACTCTGTGAAAAACCAACTGCACAGAGGAGGTAAGTATGAGATGTTGGTTTAAAAAAACAAAAAAACAAGGAACCTTTACAACCCCTTTAAGCTGTGAAAAAAATGTACCTGTACATCATTCTGCTTCGGGGGGGGGGGGGGGGGGTTGTAGCGGGATCAGGGCCGTCCTTAATATTGATTGGGCCCTGGGCAAACATTTTCTTGGGCCCCCCTCCATTCTGAGACATACAAAAAATAGCAGGTAGACTCAAAATCAGTTTACTGCAGCAGATCAAGCAGCGATTTCAATTGGTTGCCAGAGGTTACAGCCTATCCTTACCGCTCACTGGATGGTTGCTAGAGGTTACAACACATAATTTCTGCTTGCCAATTGGTTGCAAGAGGTTACTGAACATTATTAGCGCTCACTGATTGGTTGATAGGGGTTACAGCACATCATTACCACTCACTGATTGGTTGCTCAAAATTACAGCAGATTACAGCAGATCACTACTGTTCACTGATTGGTTGCTACAGGTTAATGCACATTATTACCACTCACTGTGCAGTGGAACAATCCCAAATAATCCCAAGTAAAGTGGTACATTAATACACATACTACAGGAGAGTGTCAGTGAGTGCAAATATATTACAAGAGAGCATCAGAGACTGCAAGCATACTACAGGAGACAATCAGAGACTGCGGACATGCTACAGGAGAAAACCTGAGAAGCCGGACATACTACAGGAGACAATCAGAGACTGCGGACATACTACAGGAGACAATCAGAGACTCCGGACATACTACAGGAGACAATCAGAGACTGCGGACATGCTACAGGAGACAATCTGAGTCTGTGGACATGCTACGGGAGACAATCAGAGACTGCAGACATACTACAGGAGACAATCAGAGACTGCGGACATACTACAGGAGACAATCAGAGACTGCGGACATGCTACAGGAGACAATCTGAGTCTGCCGACATGCTACAGGAGACAATCTGAGTCTGTGGACATGCTACGGGAGACAATCAGAGACTGCAGACATACTACAGGAGACAATCAGAGACTGCAGACATGCTACAGGAGACAATCTGAGTCTGTGGACATGCTACAGGAGACAATCAGAGACTGCAGACATGCTACAGGAGACAATCAGAGACTGCAGACATGCTACAGGAGACAATCAGAGACTGCGGACATGCTACAGGAGACAATCAGAGACTGCAGGAATGCTTCAGGAGACAGTCTGAGACGCCGAATATACTACAGGAGAAAATCAGAGACTGCGGACATGCTACAGGAGACAATCAGAGACTGCGGACATGCTACAGGAGACAATCAGAGACTGCAGAAATACTTCAGGAGACAGTCTGAGACGCCGGATATACTAGAGGAGACAATCAGAGACTGCGGACATGCTACAGGAGACAATCAGAGACTGCGGACATACTACAGGAGACAATCTGAGACTGCGGACATACTACAGGAGAAAATCAGAGACTGCGGACATGCCACAGGAGACAATCTGAGACTGCGGACATAGTACAGGAGACAGTCAGAGACTGCGGACATATTACAGGAGACAATCAGAGACTGCAGACATGCTACAGGAGACAATCAGAGACTGCGGACATAGTACAGGAGAGGGTCAAAGACTGCGAACATACTACAGGAGACAATCAGAGACTGTGGACATGCTACAGGAGAGGGTCAGAGACTGCGGACATGCTATAGGAGACAATCAGAGACTGCGGACATGCTATAGGAGACAATCAGGGACTGCAGTCATACTACAGGAGATTGTCAGAGACTGCGGACATACTACAGGAGACAATTAGAGACTGCGGACATGCTATAGGAGACAATCAGGGACTGCAGACATATTACAGGTGACAATCAGAGAGTGCAGACATACTACAGGAGACAATCAGAGACTGCAGACATACTACAGGTGACAATCAGAGACTGCAGAAATACTACAGGTGACAATCAGAGACTGCAGACATACTATAGGTGACAATCAGAGACTGCAGACATGCTATAGGAGACAGTCAGAGACTGCGGACATTATACAGGAGATGGTCAGAGAACTTTCAGCAATGCACAGCTTTACAGTTGAATAACAGCTCAGGGTTTCAGCAGTCAGGCATTTTATGAATGTAAGGACATACCTGGCCAGCCAAACTTACTACAACATTCAGAGGTCTGGGGGCGGGGCTTCCACTCTCTGCTCTCACTACAACTGCTCCACCCTGAGCATACAGGCTGCATGGGGCGGGTTTAGAGCGTCAGTCGAGCTCCGGCCCCCTCTCTGCTGGCCAGCTCAGGAATACAGCCTCCCGTGTCCTCTGTGCGCTTTGCAAAGCTGCCATCGGGGCCCCAATTTGCGATTAACGTGGGCCCCCCAACAAAGATTGGGCCCAGGGCAGGTGCCCCGTTTGCCCCGTGTTAAAGACGGCCCTGAGCGGGATGATATGCAGCTGCAGACTTGTCATCACTCCTGGGTGGAGCCAGCCTTAAAATGACAGTACATGTGGAACCTTTCAGGCTTCACCCCGGTACCAATGGTTAGAGCCGCCAGTCAGCTTTCTTATAACAACCGATGCAGCTAAGCAGCCGCTCGATTGTTATCACAAGCTGCGGGAGGGGATGTCCCCCGCCTCCCCGCCTTCCACCGCTCCACCCAGCTCTCCTGTCCCACCGGGCACGTCCGCCGGCTGACCGGAGAGCCGAACAAATCCGGAATCGGCTTTGATCGGGTCTTGGATCTACTAACTCGGAAGCGATGCCATGACATCACTTCCTGCTTACTGGAGCCATAAATGTGCCAGATTAAAAAAAAATAAAAATTGCAGTTTTCAAAACAGTCAAACTTGGCATTTTGAATACTTTTAAGTGCAAATGAGGGATTTGGGGTCTTATAGAGCTTAATGTTTGGGGGTTCTAAGTAATTTTCTAGCAAAAAAATACGGATTTTAACTTGGAAGCAACAAGTGTCAGAAAAAGGCGTGGTCTTCAGGTGGTTAAGTAAATCAACCCCAAAGGGCCTTGTATAGAATTTAGTTTAGTATAGAATTCTAGCATAGGTTTTTTTTTTTTTTTTTTCTTTACGTGGGGTTCCCCTTAAAATGTATACCAGACCTAAAGATCCTGATATCAATTATAGGGGAATCCCATACTGCTTTTGTGTATGGGGTCCCCCCCATTGACATCTATACCAGACCCTCATCTAGGAGAAGGGTATGGTACAGATAAATGGGAGACATGCCATGAAGCCATCACTGGAGTGCATGTAAACCTGAAGTGGCAGCAAAGAGGCGGCAGGATATCAGCAGTTCTGATATGCCACATAGGACGTAAAACAGTACAGTGAAACCTCAGGTTGCGAGTAACTCGGTTTACGAGTGTTTCACAAGACGAGCTATTTTTTTTTTATTTTTTAATCCTGACTCGATTTGCAAGCGCTGTCTCGCAAGACGAGCAGGATTCAAGCTTCTGGGGTGTGCAGTACCGAATGTGGCCAGAGGTGCGGGGGCGCCGGTGACGCTCGGAGACGCTGGGAGACACTTGGGAACGTCTTTGAGTGGTCTCCGAGTGTCTGAGTGTTTCTGAGTAATAAGGAGAGCCGGCAAAACTGTAATCCTTGAAGTGTTTTTTATTGGTACATCAGAATGACAATAAAACAATAAAGCTGACGCGTTTCGGCAATAGCCTTAGTCCGAGTGTTTCCGAGTGTCTCTAGCGCCCCTCCCACCTCTGGCCACATGCGGTACTGCATTCACCAGCAGTGACACTGGAACCAATTATCTTCGTTTCCATTGACTTCTATGGGGAAACTCGCTTTGATATAGGAGTGCTTTGGATTACAAGCATTCTTCTGGAACGAATTATGCTTGTAATCCGAGGTACTACTGTATTTTATTTAAAAAAAAATTGTGTACACTGCACAGTGCTTTAGCTAACTCAATGTCATTCAGTTAGAATTTACATCTTATTAAAAACCCTGTACCAAAAAACATAACAGTGCAGAACCCCAGGAGAACCCGAGTCCAACCGCTTTGTGGAAAAAATATCTATAGCGAAAAACAACACGTTACCAATCAAACTGTCCCATTGTGAATATACAATATTTAGTATTATTCTTCCAATTACAGTCTGCAATGCCATTTTTTTTCCTCCTTGATCACCTATTCTGCATTCTTGCAAAATCAAATCAACGAGGTAGTTAATTTTTAATAAAAAATGCATTATTTAAATTGTATATGATTTCTAATAAAGGCACATGAAGCAGAAGAAAAAACATAGGCTCACTATAATGCTATTATTTTATTTGCATGCAATTACTTTTTATGAAAACATGGTGGCTTCACTTGTCTGGTTCAGAACTGCACTGTGATGAAAGCTGGGTGGGTGGGGGATTTTATTATGTGCGTAAAACCAGATTTTTTTGTTTTTTTTGGTTTTGGATATATAAGGAGATTCTTAATATTTCTTGTATTTAAGTTTTGAATAGCATAGGTAATGGTTGAATAAAAGGAGATTCTTCCTCTTCTCCAATCACTCCTCTCTAGCCACTATTGCCAGCAAATTCCGGCTGTAAAAATGACAGCCAGGACTTGCTCCATATCACAGTATCAAATAGAGTTTGTTTGGAAGTGTGTCTGAAGTGTTCATAAACTTTAGTGAAAAATATGATCTAACATATTTGGTATTGCTGATTTTTTTTTTTTTTTTTTTTTAATTACATTTTTTTATCTGATTGCCTCTTGGGAAATCAGGAAAGAATTATGTATATGGAGATTTTCCAATTGTGTTTGCTTCATTTTTTTCAACAAGACTAACTATGTAACTATATACAGTATCTCACAAAAGTGAGTACACCCCTCACATATTTGTAAATATTTTCTTCTATCTTTTCATGTGACAACACTGAAGAAATGACACTTGTCTACAATGTAAAGTAGTGAGTGTACAGCTTGTATAACAGTGTAAATTTGCTGTCCCCTCAAAATAAATCAACACACAGCCAATAATGTCTAAAACGCTGGCAACAAAAGTGAGTACTCCCTTAAGTGAAAATTTCCAAATTGGGCCAAATTAGCCTCCCCCCCCCCGGTGTCATGTGACTCGTTAGTGTTACAAGGTCTCAGGTGTAAATGGGGAGCAGGTGTGTTAAATTTGGTGTTATCGCTCTCACTCTCTCATACTGGTCACTGGAAGTTCAACATGGCACCTCATGGCAAAGAACTTTCTGAGGATCTGAAAAAAAGAATTGTTTCTCTACATAAAGATGGTCTAGGCTATAAGAAGATTGCCAAGACCCTGAAACTGAGCTGTAACCCGGTGGCCAAGACCATACAGCGGTATAACAGGACAGGTTCCCCTCAGAACAGGTCTCGCCATGGTCGCCTAGCGAGCAAACGCCTAGGGCAGCATCTCAAAGTATATCTCAACCTGGTTGAGAAACCCTCTGCATTGGACTGGATCGCCCCCTAAATCGCTGGGGAAGTGGAGCAGAACCAGACATACCTCCCTTAGAGGTAATACTCGAGGTGGGTGCCTGCACAGAGACTGGTGCAGCAGCAGGGACGGCCTGCAACTCAGGTTGTACCAGAGCAGTCACAGTGGGGGATTCCAGGTGAGCCGTGTGACTCAGGAGCATTCGTAACGCCATGGCAAACTGATCCATGCGGTGATCCTGCTCATCCAATCTGAAAAAAATAATACCAACAAGTGAATAGACTGCATCTTCTGAATTCACGGCCTTCGCCTACGGTCAGAAACCATGAATCAGACCGAGACAGAAGTACAGTAAAATCACACTTGTTTATTAATAATAAAAAAAAAGGTAAATAGAGTAAACGTAGTCAAAACATAGCCAGAGTTCAGGAACCGGAACGGATAGTCAGACAAGCCAAAACGTCAGGGAGTCAGAGATGAGCGTAGTAGAGCAGCAAGCAGGAGCTGGAGCCAGAAGGGATGTCAGCCAAGCAAGTTTTTAATAGGAACACAGGAGAGAGTCTCTAGAGACGTGACCAAGGCGAAGGCAGAGATCATCTGGGCTGGATAGCTTAAGTAGGCAGGACTGGCGAGCAGGATATCATCAACAGCTGAGTCACTGTGGAGAGATAGGAGTTGGCAATTAGCCGACAGCTGAGCGGCCAGCTCAGAGAAGGAAGGGCTGAGCCCAGCCCTGACAAATGGTGTCCCATCATTGGTATCAGTGTGAGGAATATTACCCCATCATTGGTATCAGTGGGAAGAATAGTGCCCCATCATTGGTGTCAGTGGGGGGAATAGTGCCCCATCATTGGTATCAGTGGGAGGAATAGTGTCCCACCATCGGTATCAGTGGAAGGAATAGTGCCCCATCATTGGTGTCAATAAGGGAAATAGTGTCCCATCATTGGTATCAGTGGGAGGAATAGTGTCCCATCATTGGTGTCAGTGGGAGGAATAGTACCCCATCATTGGTGTCAGTGGGAGGAATAGTGCCCCATCATTGGTATCAGTGGGAGGAATAGTACCCCATCATTGGTGTCAGTGAGAGGAATAGTGCCCCATCATTGGTGTCAGTGGGAGGAATAGTGCCCCATCATTGGTATCAGTGGGAGGAATAGTGCCCCATCATTGGTATCAGTGGGAGGAATAGTGTCCCATCATTGGTATCAGTGGAAGGAATAGTGCCCCATCATTGGTATCAGTGGGAGGAATAGTACCCCATCATTGGTGTCAGTGAGAGGAATAGTGCCCCATCATTGGTGTCAGTGGGAGGAATAGTGCCCCATCATTGGTATCAGTGGGAGGAATAGTGCCCCATCATTGGTATCAGTGGGAGGAATAGTGCCCCATCATTGGTATCAGTGGGAAGAATAGTGCCCCATCATTGGTATCAGTGGGAAGAATAGTGCCCCATCATTGGTATCAGTGGAAGGAATAGTGTCCCATCATTGGTATCAGTGGGAGGAATAGTGCCCCATCATTGGTATCAGTGGGAAGAATAGTGCCCCATCATTGGTGTCAGTGGGAGGAATAGTGTCCCATCATTGGTATCAGTGGGAGAAATAGTGCCCCATCATTGGTATCAGTGGAGGAATAGTGCCCCATCATTGGTGTCAGTGGGAGGAATAGTGCCCCATCATTGGTATCAGTGGGAGGAATAGTGTCCCATCATTGGTGTCAGTGGGAGGAATAGTGCCCTGTTGTTGATGTTAGTACCAGGAATTAAGCCGCTTTGTTGGTGTCAGTGGCAGGAAAAGTGCCCTAAGACACACAAAGGTCAGCATCCAATGTAAACAAAGGGCCTCAGTTTGGAGATCGCTGGCTTAGAGAAAGCAGCCATTTGCTCCTGCCAATGGACACGAAGAGTAGAGGAGTTCAGGAGCAAGCACACACGAATACCCCTATAGCAAGCAGCTTGCTATTGTGAGCACTCGGCGGGGGGCCAGGAGCTCAGGCGGGGGACCAGAGAAGAGGAGGATCTGTGCAAAACCATTACACAGAGCAGGTAAGGAGGTCATATTTGTTATTTAAAAAGAAAACTAAACTTTTAGAAATCACTGTAGTGCACTGTTAAGAAATTAAAGGTCCTAAATTACCGTAAGGAAATAAAAAAATGCAAATAGAAAGTTTAATAAGCCTCATCAACACATAGAAAATATTTATCCTATCGCCATGATGTTTGTTTATTGGGCCTATGATGAGATTTTTTTTTTTCACACCAGTGTATACCTCGCCCTTCCAAAAAAAAAAACCGTCTCTCTCTCTCTCTCTCTCTCTCTCTCTCTCTCTTTGGTTGTCTAGAGGCAGCTTGCCAAAATTATTAAATAAATAAAACACCTCAACCTCGCACGTGCTAATGGAATTTTTTTTTCCCCTCCTTTTTAATTGACAAGTCTGGTCGGTGTGAAAAAAAAAAAAAAATACACACTTTGGGTTTTGGAGGCATGCAAGAGAAGAGCCTTTTCTGAATGGTAATTAGCATCTGCCTAGATAAGGTGGAATCAGAAAGGGGTTTTTTTTTTTTTTTTGTTTGTTTCTTTTTTTCTCTTCGTTGGAGGGCGCGGCGTAGAAAACGAAAAAAAAGGCCAAGGGGGCCATCGGAAACGCAAAAGCCGCCCCGTAACCAAGGACCCCTGTCAATTTTCCAATCAAGTGGAATAAGGAGAGCAAAACCTTGCTTGATTGAATCCAATCAGCATTTCAATGGTAATGAGGCTCATTATTGACAAAGAAAAAAAAAAAAAAAAGATATACATTCTTCGACCTTAGTTCTAGTATAATATCTCCAGGGTAGGCACTCTTCTTTTTTCTTTTTCTTTTTTTTTTTATAAAAGATGAAAGATAAAAATGCATGATAAGTTAGAACATTGTAATGAATTTCTAATTTTGTTTTTTTTTTTTTTGCTGTTAAAGTTAAAAAAAAAAAAAAAAAGATATACATTCTTCGACCTTAGTTCTAGTATAATATCACCAGGGTAGGCACTCTTCTTTTTTCTTTTTCTTTTTTTTTTTTTTTATGAAAGATGAAAGATAAAATGCATGATGAATTAGAACATTGTAATGAATTTCTAATTTTGTTTTTTTTTTTTTTTTTTGCTGTCAAAGTTAAAAAAAAAAAAAAAAAAAGATATTCATTCTCCGACCTTAGTTCTAGAATAATATCTCCAGGGTAGGCACTCTTCTTTTTTCTTTTTCTTTTTTTTTTTTTTTTTTTTTTTTATAAAAGATGAAAGATAAAATGCATGATGAATTAGAACATTGTGATGAATTTCTATTTTTTTTTTTTTTTGCTGTCCAAGTTAAAAAAAAACAAAAAAAAAACATATACATTCTTTGGCCTTAGTTCTAGTTTAATATCTCCAGGGTAGGCACGCTATTTTTCTTTTTCTTTTTTTTTTTTTTTACGAACGATGAAAGATAAAATGCATGAAGAATTAGAACATTGTAATGAATTTCTATTTTTTTTTTTTTTTTTGCTGTCAAAGTTAAAAAAAAAAAAAAAAAGATATACATTCTTCGACCTTAGTTCTAGTATAATATCTCCAGGGTAGGCACTCTTCTTTTTTCTTTTTCTTTTTTTTTTTTTTTTTTTATAAAAGATGAAAGATAAAATGCATGATGAATTAGAACATTGTGATGAATTTCTAATTTTTTTTTTTTTTTGCTGTCAAAGATAAAAAAAAAAAAAAAAAAAAGATATACATTCTTCGACCTTAGTTCTAGTATAATATCACCAGGGTAGGAACTCTTCTTTTTTCTTTTTTCTTTTTTTTTCTTTTTTTACGAACAATGAAAGATAAAATGCATGATGAATTTTTTGTTTAATAAGTTTTTATTAAAGAAAAATAAAAGATATACAAATGTCTCAAAATATATACACTCTTGGGAATAAAATAACATAGGTTTCAGTACTCATCAACTACATCAAATAGATATAAACCACTAATCCAATACATGGCTATAATGTTATATAAAGTGCTATTGTAACACCTAAGCAAACAGTGGATTCACACTATGTGAGCCCTTGAAACCAAACATAACGAAGAGAAAACTTTGCTTTAGTTTAAAGAAAGTGAGGAATACGAGAGGACAGCAAAGAGGAAGATGGGCGAATTAGGTAATAGAAAAGAGTACAGATGGGAAAAAGGAGAGTAGGAGAAATAAGAGAACAGATAGTGGGGAGGGGAGGATTGGGGGGGGGGGTGTTGCTGGCATGCATGACAGTAAATTGAAAAAAGATGAGATATTGGGATTTAAATGGCTAAGCTTGGTCAATAGATTTAAGGGGTTTGCATTAAAAGGTCCCTATAGGTGGAGGCGGATTTAAATTTTATCCAAGAATCCCAGGTAAGAGAATGTTTCATGGAAGTACCTCTAATGCTGTGGGTGATGCTTTCCATAAGGTGCACATTATCGACCATTTGTAACCAAGTTTTAATAGAGGGGATTGGTGGTTGGCCCCATAGAATCGGAATTAAGGCTTTGGCAGTGTTCAGTAAGTGAGGAATAATTGAACGTTGATACAGTCTTGTGGGAGTTGTTGTAGAATGGAAGAGGATAACCCATGGGTCATTGGGTACAGTGATATCTGAAATCTGTACTATTAGACTACGAATGGTATCCCAAAAAAGGTCGAATTAGTGGGCAAAACCACCAGACGTGCGCGTGGGTAGCTTTGTTCCCACAGTTCCTCCAACACAATGGGGAACTGTCGGGGAACATTTGGTGTAGTCTAGCTAAGGGGTGTAATGCCACCTAGTCAGCAATTTATAGTTTACCTCTGACATTCTTGAGGCTAGGGAGGAAGTATGTGCTAATTGAAGGATCCTATCCTTTTGTTTGTCGGTGAGGGAGGACTCTAAATCAGATTCCCATTTAGCCAGGAAAGGTGGGAAGTCGGGATTTTGAAGAGCAATGAGAGCTTTGTAAAATAGAGAAATGCCATGTAGAGGGGGATCTTCAGGATAAAAAATTTCCTCTATAGCATGTAGATCATCAATACAGTACCTCTAAGCGGAGTAGGAAGGGAACTTAAGAAATGTTCTAGTTGGTGGTATCTCCATTTATCCAGAAATGTAGTAGGTTTAGGGGCAAGGGTCATATGTAATGGTTTAAGTGTGTTGTCACTGAGAACATGATGTAGTAAGAGAGGTTCTTCAGATCGCCATGATTTAAAGCCTGGGTCTAGTAAACCCGGTAAATAATATTTATGGTTGAGGAGAGGTAATATAGGGGAATTGTAATTCCATGAAAACTTTTTGTGTAGTGCGTCCCATATATCTAAAGAGGATATGGTAAGAGCCGAAGTAGTTCGGGCCTGATTCCTGCAAGAGCGGGGTATCCAGGGGGCTATTGAAAGATCTGTTCCGCTTAAAAAATATTCAAGTTGTACCCATAATTTCGAGTTGAGAGCATATTTCCAATCAGCCATTTCTGGAAAGAATAACCGCTTGATAATATGCCTCGAAGTTAGGAAGTGCCAGACCTCCAGAGCATTTGGAGCGAAACAATAGCCCTTTGGATATTCTGGAATGTCCGTTCTTCCAAATAAATCTGGAGATCATGGTCTGTAATATGGTAAAGAACCCTACCGGTACACCTAATGGAAGCATTTGAAAAACAAAAAGGATACGGGGCAATATATTCATTTTAATTTTACCCCAACCAAGTGTGTGATAAATTGGACCATTTTCGTAAGTCATCTCTAATCCTATTTAGCAGGGGGATATAATTATATCGAAAGAGTGAATGGGGATGAGGAGTAAAATAAATGCCCAGGTACTTCATGCATTTTGGTTCCCATTTAAAGGGAAAAAGAGGTTTAAGGGAAAGTGTCTCCGACTTGGGAATATTAATGTTTAAAATTTCGGATTTGGATAAATTTATTTTAAAGTTAGAGATTAAGTGAAAACTGGTGAATTCAGTCATTAAATTTGGAATTGAGAAGCGTGGCTGCTGAATAAAGAATAGTACATCATCAGTAGGGATGAGCCGAACACCCCCCGGTTCGGTTCGCACCAGAACCCGCGAACGGACCGCAAGTTCGCACGAACGTTAGAACCCCATTGACGTCTATGGGACTCGAACGTTCGAAATCAAAAGTGCTCATTTTAAAGGCTAATTTGCATGGTATTGTCCTAAAAAGGGTGTGGGGACCCGGGTCCTACCCCAGGGGACATGTATCAATGCAAAAAAAACTTTTAAAAACGGCCGTTTTTTCGGGAGCAGTGATTTTAATGATGCTTAAAGTAAAAAAAAAAAAGTGAAATATTCCTTTAAATATCGTACCTGGGGGGTGTCTATAGTATGCCTGTAAAGTGACGCGTGTTTCCCATGTTTAGAACAGTCCCTGCACCAAATGTCATTTTTAAAGGAAAAAATCTCATTTAAAACTGCTTGCGGGTTTAATGTCATGTCGGGTCATGGCAATATGGATGAAAATCAGTGAGACAAACGGCATGGGTACCCCCCAGTCCATTACCAGGCCCTTTGGGTCTTGTATGGATATTAAGGGGAACCCCGCACCCAAATTAAAATAAGGAAAGGTCCCTATATACTCTGAACAGCAGTATACAGGCGGTGCAAACAAGACAGGGACTGTAGGTTTGTTGTTAAGTAGAATCTGTTTGTAATTTTGAACATTTTTAATGTGTTTAGCTCCAGCCAAAAAATCTTTTCTAAGCTTTTTGGAAAACATAGGGAAGGGTTATCACCCCTGTGACATTTGTTTTGCGTCTTTCCTCCTCTTCAGAAGATTTCACCTCACTTTTTTGTCCCAATGAAAAATGTTTTTTGAAAATTTGGGTTTTTTTGTGGAACAAGGATTGGAAAGCATCAGTGGAAAGGAGAAATTGTTTTCCCATATTAACTCTTACAGGAGAGAATTTCCCTTCCTTAGGGGTAGATTTCATCTCACTTCCTGTTGTCTCCTTCCGTTTGCAAGTAGGAGTCGTTTGTAAGTTAGATGTTTGAAAGTAGGGTCCTGCCCTATATACTCAGCAGAAATTTGGGCCTTAGGTGTTGCTGTGGCCAAAACACTGTAAGCCCTCACAGGGCCCTGCTGTGAAATATTAGATCAAGAATTGTAATTACATGCCCCTGTTGAACAGGAGCTGAAAAATTAGGCCTTAGGCACTGGTGCTGGTGCCACAACACTGCAACCCCTCACAGACACTCTAGTTGGAACGCAGGAACGAGCCCTGCTGCAAAGTATTGCATCAAAAATTGTAATTACACGCCCCTGTTAGACAGGGGCAGAAAAATTGGGCCTTAGGCACTGGTGCTGGTGCCACAACACTGCAACCCCTCACAGACACTCTAGTTGGAACGCAGGAACGAGCCCTGCTGCAAAGTATTGCATCAAAAATTGTAATTACACGCCCCTGTTAGACAGGGGCAGAAAAATTGGGTCTTAGGCACTGGTGCTGGTGCCACAACACTGCAACCCCTCACAGACACTCTAGTTGAAACGCAGGAACAAGCCCTGCTGCAAAGTATTGCATCAAAAATTGTAATTACACGCCCCTGTTAGACAGGGGCTGAAAAATTGGGTCTTAGGCACTGGTGCTGGTGCCACAACACTGCAACCCCTCACAGACACTCTAGTTGGAATGCAGGAACGAGCCCTGCTGCAAAGTATTACATCAAAAATTGTAATTACACGCCCCTGTTAAACAGGGGCTGAAAAATTGTGCCTTAGGCACTGGTGGTGGCGCCCAGAACCAAAAATGTTCTTACAAGCTATCAGCGTGATGATTGAGGAGGAAGAGGATAATTACTCAGGGATAGTCACTCAGCATCAGCATAGGCAGTCTTTGAAGGGATCTGAGATTTCAAAAAAAATTATTCGGTTACATCTGCATCAGGTGCTTGGTAGCTGGTGGTGATCCAAGACTGATTCATTTTTATGAAGGTCAGCCGATCGACCGAGTCGGTGGACAGACGCACCCTGTGATCGGTTACCACGCCTCCAGCAGCACTGAATGTGCGTTCCGAAAGAACGCTGGATGCAGGACAGGCCAGTAGCTCAATTGCATACTGTGCAAGCTCTGGCCAGTGATCCATCCTCAAGACCCAGTAACCCAGAGGATTTTCGGTGGGAAAGGTGTCCAAGTCTGATCTTGCCCCTAGGTATTCCTGCACCATGTAAAACAGACGCTGGCGATGGTTGCTGGAACCGATCATACCTTGGGGCTGCGGACCAAAAAATTGTCTGAACGCATCGGTCAGACGGCCACCTTCTCCACCGCTCCTTCTTTGACTGACCGAAGCCTCAGCAACACGTTGTCCAGAAACAGGAGTTTGTAACCTCCCAGTCTCTGGGAACGCGTTGCACAGACCTTTCTGCAAGGCCTCCCGAAGATGTTTCATCCTCTGCTCCCTCTGCGATGGCAAGATAAGGTCCGCAACCTTACCCTTGTAACGTGGATCAAGGAGGGTTGCCAGCCAGTATTGGTCCTTCTCCTTGATACCACGAATACGAGGATCCTTACGCAGGCTTTGCAGGATCAGGGAGGCCATGCAGCGTAGGTTTGCTGAGGCATTCGGTCCGGAGTCCTCTGGGTCACTAAGGACAACAACGTCCGCAGCCACCTCCTCCCAGCCACGTACAAGTCCATGTGTTCCTTGGGACTGATCCCTTAAAGACTGCTGATGCTGAGTGCCAGGCTCCACCTCCATACTGACACAATCTTCCTCCTCCTCCTCCTCCTCCTCCTCGTCCTCTTCCTGTGTGATCGGCGGGCACGCAGGAACACTGTCTGGATAAAGGGGGCCTTGAGAGCTAAGGAAGTCCTCCTCTTCCTGCCTCTGTTCTGCCTCAAGTGCCCTGTCCATTATTCCACGCAGCGTGTGCTCCAACAGGTGGACAAGGGGGACAGTGTCACTGATGCATGCACTGTCAGTGCTCACCATCCTCGTGGCCTCCTCGAATGGTGACAGGACAGTGCATGCATCCCTGATCATGGCCCACTGGCGTGGGGAAAAAAAACCAAGGTCCCCTGACCCTGTCCTGGTGCCATAGTCGCACAGGTACTCATTGATGGCCCTCTGCTGCGTGTGCAGCCGCTGCAGCATGGCCAACGTCGAGTTCCACCTGGTGGGCATGTCACAGATTAGGCGGTTCTTGGGCAGGTTAAACTCCTTTTGGAGGTCCGTCAGCCGAGCACTGGCATTATATGACCGGCGGAAATGCACACAGACTTTCCTGGCCTGCCTCAGGACATCCTGTAAGCCCGGGTACCTGCCCAAGAACCGCTGCACCACCAAGTTAAGGACGTGAGCCAAACAGGGCACATGGGTCAGTTGTCCCTGTCGGAGGGCAGAGAGGTGGTTGGTGCCATTGTCGCAAACCACCATTCCTGCCTTAAGTTGGCGTGGCGTCAACCACCTCTGAACCTGCCCCTGCAGAGCTGACAGAACCTCTGCCCCAGTGTGGCTCCTGTCCCCCAAGCACACCAGCTCAAGCACCGCATGGCATCTTTTGGCCTGCGTACTTGCGTAGCCCCTTGAACGCCTACGGAGCACCGCTGGTTCCGAGGAAGAGGCCATGGAGGAAGAAGAAGAGGAGGGGGTGGAGGAGAGAGGTGTGTCACAATCAGCATTTTGGAGGCGTGGTGGCGGAACAACCTCCAACACTACTGCACCTTGTCCTGCATCCTTCCCAGCTGCCAGCAGAGTCACCCAATGCGCCGTGAAACTTAAGTAACGTCCCTGTCCATGCCTGCTGGACCATGAGTCAGCGGTAATATGCACCTTACCGCTGACCGCCCTGTCCAGCGAGGCATGGACATTGCCTTCCACATGCCGGTAGAGAGCCGGAATCGCCTTCCGTGAGAAAAAGTGGCGTTTGGGTACCTGCCACTGAGGAACCGCACATTCCACAAACTCACGGAAGGGGGCAGAGTCTACCAACTGAAAAGGCAGCAGTTGAAGTGCTAGCAATTTTGCCAAGCTAGCATTCAACCGCTGGGCATGTGGATGGCTGGGAGCAAACTTCTTTCGGCGGTGCAGCAGCTGGGGCAGGGAAATTTGCCTGGTACAATCTGACGTCGGTGTACCAAAAGCAGATTGCCCACAAGTACTTGGCTGTGACACACCTAATTCTACACCTTCATTCCTCTCAGTGCAGGTCTCAGAGAGGACTGAAGGTCTAGTGGGGTTGGAAATCTCAGCTGATGAGGAGCAAGGAGAGATCGTCTTTGTTCTTTGGTGTGGGTCTTTTAGATACGCTTGCCAACGAACTGCATGGCAGGTCAACATATGTCTGGTCAAGCATGTGGTACCCAAGCGGGAGATGTTTTGGCCACGCGAGATACGCTTGAGACATATGTTGCAAATAGCAGCGGTGCGATCTGATGCACTCGTCTCAAAAAAGGCCCACACCAAAGAACTTTTTGAATAACGCGCAGAGACTGCAGCGCCCTGCACATGTGGAGCTTTGGGGTGTGATGCAGTCAATGTGCTGCCCTTAGGCTGGCCCCTGGAGGGCATCCTGCCTAGTTGGTGATGTGCCACCTCCTCCTCCTCCTCCTCCTCCTCCTCTCTCCTATCAGGCACCCACGTTGAGTCAGTGACCTCATCATCCCCTCCCTCCTCATCACTGGAGCAAACCTGGCAGTATGCTGCAGCAGGGGGAGCATGACTGCCAGATTGCTGTCCTTCTTGGGCACCCCCTCTGTCCGTGCTCATGTTACTGCCTTCATTGAGCTCAGTATCATCATCAGAGCCTTCCAAACGCTGGGCATCCTCCTGGAGCATGTACCCAACACTGTGGTCAAACAGTTCGAGGGAATCCTCATGAGGACATGGTGGAGCTAGGGAAGGAGTCACTGATGACATTGAGCTGAGGGAAGAGGCCGCTGCTTTGCCAGACAAAGCACCCTGGGCATGGGTGAGAGAGGATGAGGAGGATGAGGACGGCTTGGTCATCCACTCGACCAAGTCTTCCGCATGTTGCGGCTCAACACGGCCAGCTGCCGAAAAAAAGGCCAAGCGTGTCCCATGGCCACGTGCTGATGAGGATGCACCGTCTCCACGACCAGCACTAGACACAGAGCCTGCTTGCCCTCTCTTATTGGCTTGTGACTGTCTGCCTCTCCTTCTTGGCCTTCCAGACATACTAATGGCCTGTAGCTGCACTAAGCTGGGATAGAACACCTGTAATTTTCTTCAGGTAGCTTTATATACTGTAACCAGACAAGCCTGCCTGTCAGTAGGAAGATAACAGGAACGGATCTAGCTGAACACTGTGAGCAGGACGCACTGTACTAAATGTAAATAGTCTAGCTGCCTGACCGTGGTACTAATAGGATCAAAAAGAACACCTGTAATTTTCTTAAGGTAGCTTTATATACTGTAACCAGACAAGCCTGCCTGTCAGTAGGAAGATAACAGGAACGGATCTAGCTGAACACTGTGAGCAGGACGTACTGCACTAAATGTATATAGCAGGAACGGATCTAGCTGAACACTGCGAGCAGGACGCACTGCACTGAATGTAAATAGCAGGAACGGATCTAGCTGAACACTGTGAGCAGGACGCACTGCACTAAATGTAAATACCAGGAACGGATCTAGCTGAACACTGTGAGCAGGACGCACTGCACTGAATGTAAATAGCAAGAACGGATCTAGCTGAACACTGTGAGCAGGACGCACTGTACTAAATGTAAATAGTCTAGCTGCCTGACCGTGGTACTAATAGGATCAAAAAGAACACCTGTAATTTTCTTAAGGTAGCTTTATATACTGTAACCAGACAAGCCTGCCTGTCAGTAGGAGGATAACAGGAACGGATCTAGCTGAACACTGTGAGCAGGACGGACTGTACTAAATGTAAATAGTCTAGCTGCCTGACCGTGGTACTAATAGGATCAAAAAGAACACCTGTAATTTTCTTCAGGTAGCTTTATATACTGTAACCAGACAAGCCTGCCTGTCAGTAGGAAGATAACAGGAACGGATCTAGCTGAACACTGTGAGCAGGACGCACTGCACTGAATGTAAATAGCAGGAACGGATCTAGCTGAACACTGTGAGCAGGACGCACTGCACTGAATGTAAATAGCAGGAACGGATCTAGCTGAACACTGTGAGCAGGACGCACTGCACTAAATGTAAATACCAGGAACGGATCTAGCTGAACACTGTGAGCAGGACGCACTGCACTGAATGTAAATAGCAGGAACGGATCTAGCTGAACACTGTGAGCAGGACGCACTGCACTGAATGTAAATAGCAGGAACGGATCTAGCTGAACACTGTGAGCAGGACGCACTGCACTAAATGTAAATACCAGGAACGGATCTAGCTGAACACTGTGAGCAGGACGCACTGCACTGAATGTAAATAGCAGGAACGGATCTAGCTGAACACTGTGAGCAGGACGCACTGCACTAAATGTAAATACCAGGAACGGATCTAGCTGAACACTGTGAGCAGGACGCACTGCACTGAATGTAAATAGCAGGAACGGATCTAGCTGAACACTGTGAGCAGGACGCACTGCACTGAATGTAAATAGCAGGAACGGATCTAGCTGAACACTGTGAGCAGGACGCACTGCACTAAATGTAAATACCAGGAACGGATCTAGCTGAACACTGTGAGCAGGACGCACTGCACTGAATGTAAATAGCAGGAACGGATCTAGCTGAACACTGTGAGCAGGACGCACTGCACTGAATGTAAATAGCAGGAACGGATCTAGCTGAACACTGTGAGCAGGACGCACTGCACTAAATGTAAATACCAGGAACGGATCTAGCTGAACACTGTGAGCAGGACGCACTGCACTGAATGTAAATAGCAGGAACGGATCTAGCTGAACACTGTGAGCAGGACGCACTGCACTAAATGTAAATACCAGGAACGGATCTAGCTGAACACTGTGAGCAGGACGCACTGCACTGAATGTAAATAGCAGGAACGGATCTAGCTGAACACTGTGAGCAGGACGCACTGCACTGAATGTAAATAGCAGGAACGGATCTAGCTGAACACTGTGAGCAGGACGCACTGCACTAAATGTAAATACCAGGAACGGATCTAGCTGAACACTGTGAGCAGGACGCACTGCACTGAATGTAAATAGCAGGAACGGATCTAGCTGAACACTGTGAGCAGGACGCACTGCACTAAATGTAAATACCAGGAACGGATCTAGCTGAACACTGTGAGCAGGACGCACTGCACTGAATGTAAATAGCAGGAACGGATCTAGCTGAACACTGTGAGCAGGACGCACTGCACTGAATGTAAATAGCAGGAACGGATCTAGCTGAACACTGTGAGCAGGACGCACTGCACTAAATGTAAATACCAGGAACGGATCTAGCTGAACACTGTGAGCAGGACGCACTGCACTGAATGTAAATAGCAGGAACGGATCTAGCTGAACACTGTGAGCAGGACGCACTGCACTAAATGTAAATACCAGGAACGGATCTAGCTGAACACTGTGAGCAGGACGCACTGCACTGAATGTAAATAGCAGGAACGGATCTAGCTGAACACTGTGAGCAGGACGCACTGCACTAAATGTAAATACCAGGAACGGATCTAGCTGAACACTGTGAGCAGGACGCACTGCACTGAATGTAAATAGCAGGAACGGATCTAGCTGAACACTGTGAGCAGGACACACTGCACTAAATGTAAATAGTCTAGATAGAAGATAACAGGAACGGATCTAGCTAAACTGAATACAGTGTATATATATATATGCAACACCTGGGATGCATATATATACACAATACACTGTAAGTGCAGCTAACTGACTGACTGTTCTGCCTAATCTATCTAACTCAAATCAAATGACACTGTCTCTCTCTCTCTCTATCTCTCAGCACACCGGAACACACACTACACAGGGCCGCCGTGCAGGCGGCCTTATATAGTGTGGGGTGTGTACTAAATCCCCTGAGCCATAATTGGCCAAAGCCACCCTGGCTTTGGCCAATTACAGCTCTCTCTACTGACGGCGCTGTGATTGGCCAAGCATGCGGGTCATAGTGCATGCTTGGCCAATCATCAGCCAGCAATGCACTGCGATGCCGCAGTGAATTATGGGCCGTGACGCGCCACACGAATTTGGCGCGAACGGCCCATATCGTTCGCAATTCGACGGACGGTCGAACAGCCGATGTTCGAGTCGAACATGGGTTCGACTCGAACACGAAGCTCATCCCTAATCATCAGCATAAGCTGCGTATTTATGGGATCTTTTGCCTATTTGTATGCCTTTGACATTAACATTATGCCGAATAGTAGCTAGGAAGGGTTCTAAGGTAATAGCAAAGAGAAGAGGTGAGAGGGGGCAGCCCTGCCTGGTTCCATTATGTAAGATGAAAGAGTCACTCAACATTCCATTAATCCTAATTTGTGCTGTAGGGTTAGAAAAAAGGGATGAAATTCGATAAAACATTTTAGGTCCCAGCCCAAAGTGTCGTAAAGTCATCTTAAGATATTCCCAGTCCACCCTATCAAAAGCCTTCTCAGCGTCAGTGGAAAGGAGTAGGGTGGGCTGGGCGCATCTCTGGACATTTTGGATTAGGGATATTGCATGAAGGGAGTTATCTTTTGCTTCTCTATTGGGTATAAAACCTGATTGATCAGCTGATATCCAGCTGGGCAATAGAGGCAACAGGCGATTTGCCATAACCTTGGCCAGTAATTTAATGTCAACGTTTATTAATGATATTGGCCTGAAACTATTGCATAGGGTAGGATCTTTATCAGGTTTAGGAATTACAGTAATATGAGTGGAAAGAGATTCCGGGCGTAAACCTGAAGAGTGAGAAATAGAGTTTGCATATGCACAGAGGCGAGGGAGCAAGACGTCACTGAATGTTTTGTAGTCTAAAATAATGAACCCATCAGGTCCAGGGGCTTTACCGGATGGGGAAGATTTCAATGCTGCCTGGAATTCCTCTACCGAGAAATCTTCCTCCATGTCTTTAAGAACAGATATGGGCAATTTAGGTAGGTTAGCTTCTTTCAAATAGGAAAGCATGCGGCTTCTCCTTTCTTTTTGAGGTATAGAGGACAAGTCGTTTTTAACATTGTACAGGTCCGCATAGTATTCTCTAAAGGCCTTAGCAATATCTGGAGTTGCATGGACTAGCTCTCCTGATGGGAGTTTGATTTTGGAAATAAATGACTGCGACTGTTTAGTCTTTAAAGATCTAGCTAATAATTTACTTGGTTTGTTACCCCACTCATAAAATTTCTGAGATAGGTGTTGGGATTTTCTCTTAGTGTCTAAGTTGAGAAGAGACTTTAATTCCTAAGTATGAGGGATTGAAGATGCTCAATATGCAGAGAAAGCTTGTGTTGTTTGTCAAGATCCGCTATCTGCTGTAGAACCTGATTAATTTGTTGACCATGCTCCCTTTTTTTCCTAGCACCAAGATGGCCCCTGATAGTAGCCTTATGAGCTTCCCATACAACGGAGGGAGATGTGTCAGAGGGCTTATTTTCCTTAAAGTATTGTGATAAGTGAGAGGCTAACATGGAAACCTCAGCTTCATTAGAAAGAAGGGAGTCATTAAGTTTCCAGTTGTTAGTGCCCTCTTGGTAAGGAAGGCATGGTCAACGTCATTGATACAGGTGCATGGTCTGATATAGATGCGGTTCCTATTTGAGCGGATTGCAGGAGGGGAAGATGGAAATGATCTAGAAATATGTTATCTATTCTGGAATAAGATTGGTGTGTTGAGGAAAAATGTGAAATCTTTCTCCTTAGGATGGAGGAGACGCCAGACATCCATTAATTGGAGATTCAGAAGTTTTGATTTAACAAATTTCAGTCGTTTGAAAGAAATATTAGAGCGGCCTTGGGATGTATCAAGTATAGGGTCTAATGGCCTGTTTATGTCACCCGCTAGGATAGTAGGACCCTTGGCAAAGTGCGAAAGTTTAGTGAGAATTCGTGAGAGAAAATTTAGCTGGTCGTGGTTTGGACAATACATATTTGCAAGAGTGCATTGAGTGTTACCTATAAAGCCCCGAAGAAAAAGAAAGCGACCATGATCATCTGCTAACATATCAGATAGCCTGAAGGATACACCCCTGCAGAATCCAATGGCAACTCCTTTAGCTTTATTAGTATCAGATAGGCTATCGTACCACTGCGAAAAGTGGGAGAAGGTTAACTTAACAGATGTTGTGTGAGTTAAATGCGTTTCTTGAAGAAAAGCAATGGAGCATGCGGCTTGTTTTAGCTCACAAACTATTTGGTGATGCTTAGCAGCGACATTAAGACCCCTAACATTGTATGATACAAACTTTAATGTAGCCATTATTAAAGCAGAGCGTGTTCCTTCAGCCTATCCATCCATGCATGCCAGCAAGAAGGGGGGAGCGGAGGGGAAGGAGAAGAGGGGGATTTTTGGAGAGAGAGATACAGAAAAGAAGAAAAGAATGAGCACATATAGAAATCACATACGTGAAGCAAACATCTTGTGGGAAACAAATTAACATCACGCAGAAATCGCCAGTGTTCCCATTGGGGAAAGAAAGAACGAGAGGCCATCCCAATCCCCGGATAGGGATTGAATAGAACAACTGTAAGGCCAATTGTCCTCGCCAGCCCCAGAAGGAAAGGGGGACGAGTTTATTTGGTAAGAGAGGAGGTAGAAGGTAAAGTGCGCACCAACAGCGCATGGCCTATGAAAAACAAATAACTTATAACTGTAGATAAAGAATTAGTTCCAGTTAGTAACATGAAAATTATCTATGCAGAACCAGGATCATTTTAACCAACATATATCCTACACAGGTATCACAAATGTAGACCAATTTGGTAAAAACTTTGGTCAGTTCGATGGTATGTCAGTTTTGGCCAAATATAGATAGGCAGAAAAAAAAAAAAAAAAAAACTGCGGCCAAAATCTGACTCAATATAGATATTCTGTAGGTAAATGATTGTCTACATAAATTAAATTATTACGTGTGAGAAAATACACAGGTCAACCATGCTTTTGTGCAGAGCCTGGGAGGGAGGTACGTCTCTTCTTTGAGGGGGTCTTTCTCCAAGGCTCGAAAATTTGGGGATTGGATCTTGCCAGCCTGGGAGCTCCATTGACGGAAGATTAGGATCATGTAGGAAAGTTGAAAGTTCCTCTGGGAATCTTAGCATATAGGAGCGGCCATTTTTTGTGGCGATCAGGCAGGCTGGGAATCCCCATCTGTACGTGATCCCGTCTGAGCGTAACTGATCAGGGAGCGGTTTCAGGGCTCTATGACGATCCAGCATATCCTTGGAGAGGTCTGGAAATATGGTGATGACTGCTCCGTCAAAGTCTACGTTAGGCAGGCCCCACATCTTCATCATGATATCATTTTTATCCTCAAAGTAATGTAGGCGACAAATAACGTCTCTAGGTTGATCCAAGTTAGCTTTTCTGGGTCTTAGAGCACGATGCACACGGTCAAAGCGCAGCGGTTCAGTGACAGGGTTACCCAGAATGGTATTAAAGATGCCTCTTATAGATGGTTCGAGGTCATTATCCCCAGTTGCTTCCAGTAGACCTCTGATATGAATATTATTTCTACGGTTGCGGTTCTCAAGGTCCTCAAGTTTATATAGAGAGGCTCGATGGGAAAAGGCTAACTGGGTAACAGTGTCCTGTAGTTCTTTAATGGCTAGAGCATGTGCGTCTTGCCGCTGCTCTGTCTCCTCAACTCTGACCAGAATATGTGACATATCAGATCTAACAGCAGTTATTTCTTTTTTAATGGATTTCTCCAAACTACGAAACATACCTGCAAGTTCTTTTTTAAGACCGTTCATTAGTGTAGTCATCTCGGAACCAGCCGGGGAACCTTGATCATCCATAAGGTCTGAGCAGTATGAAGATGCAGGAGAGTTTTCTCGCACAGAGACAGCGTGAGATAATGGAGAGGCGCTTGTTCGCGAGGTACGGACTTGTTCATCACGTGCTTTGCTAAATATTGCTGAATGGAGCCTGTGGAGACTGGAACGGACAGTGATCTCTTGCCTGGTCGTTTACCTTGGGCAGCCCGGAGTTTAGGCGTTTTGGCGGGCATTGCTGGAACAATACGGCCGATTGCTGTGGGGAGCACCCCTTATTCACACCAGTTTAATGTCAAGCATGCAACTGAATCTCAATATTATGCAAAAAGGTTCAAATGCAAATAGTATTCAGATAGTATTAGAGTCACTGCGACAGACACAGATAGGAGCAAGGAGATGTATCTTGATTAAAGTCTATAGGAACAGGAGCCGTGTAGAAAATGTAGTGATAAAGAATGAGCTTGAGAGTGCTTGGAGCACCAATATGGCCGCCGGCTTCCAAAGATAGGCCGGATTCACAGACTTTCCTTGCGGTAATAGGTGTGTGACCCAACACTGTATAAGAGAGCCTGCTGTTGGATATTTATTTTGAAAAATCATTGGTGAGGTGGATAGTGGAGCAGATTGCAAAAAAAAAAAAAAAAGAAAAAGGGGAGTACTGTGGAGCACCAAGATGGCCGCCGACTTTCAGGGGTAGGCCGAAGCCGCGGGCTTTCCTAAGGGTAGTATCCGGCTGGGTGAGTGCCGCTCCCTTGAGGCCCGGAATGACACTATAAGGCCCAAAGTTCTGGGTCGCGGTGTAGCGACAGTGTGTAGGCACTATCAAGAGTGATGGTTGAGGAGAGGATAGGTAGATTCCACAGTACTCACTGTGCCTGTTGCAGGAGAGGCCGGAGCGGTAGGCCGCAAGATGGCATCCGATGGAAGAAGGTCTGAGGCCGAGGAGGGGATCATCAAGTGCCGTCACACCGCTATAGAGGGCCGCCAGGACCACCGATGGCACCTCGACCGGAGAGTTAGGGCGAAGGCTCCTCGTATCCTCCGATCAGCGGAGGAGAAGAGCGGCTCACTCCGGGCGCTCAGCAGGCCTCAAAATGGCGGCGGGTGCACTAGGCCTATGGCTGACTGTGTGCCAAGGGCCGAAAAAAGCAGTGAATTTGGCCAATTCTCCATGGAGGCAGCAGCGGATGGAGGGTAGTCACTGCGAAGAAGAAAGTGGAGCTTGAGGAGTTGGAATCTGGCTAGGATGGCTGTGGATGTGTGTACTCTGGATGGAGCTCAGCTTCCACATGTCCTCTCTGTAGCTCGTCCAGACACGCCCCCTTCATGAATTTGAACATTGTGATGAATTTCTAATTTTGTTTTTTTTGTTTTTTTTGCTGTCAAAGTTAAAAAAAAAAAAAAAAAAAAAGATATACATTCTTCGACCTTAGTTCTAGTATATCTCCAGGATAGGCACTATTTTTTTCTTTTTTTTTACAAATGATGAAAGATAAGATGCATGATGAATTAGAACATTGTAATAAATTTCTAATTTTGTTTTTTTGTTTTTTTTGCTGTCAAAGTTAAAAAAAAAAAAAAAAAAAAGATATACATTTTTCGACCTTAGTTCTAGTATAATATCTCCAGGGTAGGCACTATTTTTTTCTTTTTTTTCTTTCTTTACGAACGATGAAAGATAAAAATGCATGATGAATTAGAACATTGTAATGAATTTCTAATTTTTTTTTTTTTGCTGTCAAAGTTAAAAAAAAAAAAAAAAAACAGCGAGAAGTATCAGCGGAAGAAGTTGCAGATCTATAGTTTGAGAAAATAATTGGTAGCCCATCTGGTAAAGGCGTTTAAATGCACCATTTATCTTCATCAAGAAACGTCCTCTTGGTCCTAAAGTCATTGCGTTGCCGGCACACCAGACACGGTATGTACAAACAAGTTCATTAAAATTGCAGGAGCCCCGCAGCCCGTTGATAACAGCTTGCCCGAAGGTTAACATTTATTGTTCCGTGCTACCGACATCACGGCTTTTTTATGGGGCATATTTATATGCTAAATTGCCTATTATGTTAAGCGGCATGTTCCCATTTAGCGACATCACGAATACGATTTGACTGGAGCTGTTTAGATTTTATTAGTCTGATGCCAGGCATCCAAAGGGAGCGGAAAACTTCCTACAGGCTCATTTGTTTTTTCTTTTCTTTTTTTTTTTTCTTTTTTTCATTTTACTGCATAAAGGAATCGTCTTTCACATGAAAATGAATGATAGATGATTATATAAAAAAAAAAAAAAAAAATTAAAATAATAATAATAAAAAAATCTTACAGAATCTACGCATTCAATAGCTTTATAACGAATTGCCACGAAGGGGTATTGATAACACTTTTAGAATGAAAAGATGGAGAACTTTTTTGAAGGTTTTCGGCATGACCGGTTGTATGCAGAAAAGTCAAACAACGGGTCACATATGCCCAAAAAGTTGGTGCCACCACACAATGGTATGCTACAACCGGACAAACTCAAATCACTGGTTTCCACACTCTTCAGACAATTGCTGGAGATGTGGACAGTCCCAAGGTAGAATGGTCCACATATGGTGGGATTGCCCTTGTATCACCCCATACTGGACACAAATCAAAGATTTGAGCACTCAAATATCTGAAAGGAAAGTATGCTTAACATATGTCAGGGACCACCATGTCAGGGACCACCATTGCCAAATGTCAGGGACCACCAATTCAAGGACCACCAGTGCCGAATGTCAGGGACCACCATGTCAGGGACTACCAGCGCCGCTTGTCAGGGACCACCATGTCAGAGATCACCAGTGCTGAATGTCGGGGACCACCATGTCAGGGACCACCATGTCAGGGACCATCAGTGCCACCTGTCAGGGACCAACATGTCCGGAACCACCATGTCAGGGACCACCAGTGCCGCCTGTTAGGGACCACCATGTCAGGGACCACCATGTCAGGGATCACCAGTGCCGAATGTCAGGGACCACCATGTCAGGGACCACCAGTGCCAAATATCAGGGACCACCATGGTCCAAATCGCTAGTTTCCACACTCTTCAGACAATTGCTGGAGATGTGGATGGTCCCAAGGTAGATTGCTCCACATCTGGTAGGATTGCCCTTGTATCACCCCATACTGGACACAAAGCAAAGATTTGATCACTCAAATAACTGAAACGAAAGTACAATGAACACCACCATGTCAGGGACCACCAGTGCTGAATGTCAGGGTCCACCAGTGCCCAATGTCAGGGACCACCATGTTAAGGACCACCAGTGCCGCTTGACAGGGACCACCAGTGCCGAATGTCAGGAACCACCAGTGCCACTTATCAGGGACCACCATGTCAAGGACCACCATGTCAGAGACCACCAGTGCCGAATGTCAGGGACCACCATGTCAAGGACCACCAGTGCCGAATTTCAAGGACCACCATGTCAGGGACCACCAGTCCCAAATGTCAGGGACCACCATGGCACAAATCGCTGGTTTCCACACTCTTCAGACAATTGCTGGAGATGTGGACAGTCCCAAGGTAGAATGGTCCACATCTGGTGGGATTGCCCTTGTATCACCCCATACTGGACACAAATCAAAGATTTGATCACTCAAATAACTGAAACAAAAGTACAATGAACACCTGGATGTTGTCTTCTACATATCATCCCCAGACCATTAAAAAAAAAAAAATACAAATATTCTCTAACTAAACATATGTTAAAGCAGAACTCCGGGATTTTCAAAAAATCTCCCATTAGTACCCCCCCCCCCCACACACACACACACACACAAACACTAAGCAGTTATTACATTTGTGAAATTTCTTACCGTTTAAGAGAAATGTTTGATTGAATTTTCAGGAAGTCAGTTTTGTGATTCAAAAAATGCATCATCTTTCCTGGCGGGGAGGATCTCAGAACAGTGATTGCATCACATCCTCTTCTCTCTCCCTCTCTCTAAGGCCCCTTTCACACTGGGGCAGTGGGGGCGTCGGCGGTAAAATGGCGCTATTTTTAGCGCCGCTTTACTGTCGTTTTTGCGGCGGTATTCGGCCGCTAGCGGTGCGGTTTTAACCCCCGCTGGCGGCCGAAAAAGGGTTAAAACCGCTCGCATTGCGCCGCTATAGCCGCGGTATTGCCGCGGTATAGCCGCGCTGCCCCATTGATTTCAATGGGCAGGAGTGGTTTAGGAGCGATGAATACACCGCTCCTTCACCGTCCAAAGATGCTGTTTGCAGGAGTTTTTTTTCTTTCCTGCCAGCGCACCGCTTCAGTGTCAAAGCCCTCGGGCTTTCACACTGGAGAAACAGCAGCGGCAGTTCTAGGTCGGTTTGCAGGCGCTATTTTTATCGCAATAACGCCTGCAAACCGCCCCAGTGTGAAAGGGGCCTAACTGTAATCAGACTACATTTCCCATGAATCCTTGGGATGGGAGTGAATGTGGGAGGTACACCAGGCTTGTACATGTAAATGCCAATTCGCCCACTTCAACATAAACCACACTCTTCATTCTGCAGCCAGCAAGCCATACATAACACACACTATAATACAGTCAGGTCCATAAATATTGGGACATCAACGCAATTCTAATCTTTTTGGCTCTATACACCACCACAATAGATTTGAAATGAAACAAACAAGATGTGCTTTAACTGCAGACTTTCAGCTTTAATTTGAGGGTATTTACATCCAAATCAGGTGAACGGTGTAGGAATTACAACAGTTTGTATATGTGCCTCCCACTTTTTAAGGGACCAAAAGTAATGGGACAATTGGCTGCTCAGCTGTTCCATGGCCAGGTGTGTGTTATTCCCTCATTGTCCCATTTACAAGGAGCAGATAAAAGGTCCAGAGTTCATTTCTAGTGTGCTATTTGCATTTGGAATCTATTGCTGTCAACTCTCAATATGAGATCCAAAGAGCTGTCACTATCAGTGAAGGAAGCCATCATTAGGCTGAAAAAACAAAACAAACCCATCAGAGAGATAGCAAAAACATTAGGTGTGGCCAAATCAACTGTTTGGAACATCCTTAAAAAGAAAGAACGCACCAGTGAGCTCAGCAACACCAAAAGACCCGGAAGACCACGGAAAACAACTGTGGTGGATGATCGAAGAATTCTTTCCCTGGTGAAGAAAACACCCTTCACAACAGTTGGCCAGATCAAGAACACTCTCCAGGAGGTAGGTGTATGTGTGTCAAAGTCAACAATCAAGAGAAGACTTCACCAGAGTGAATACAGAGGGTTCACCACAAGATGTAAACCATTGGTGAGCCTCAAAAACAGGAAGGCCAGATTAGAGTTTGCCAAACAACATCTAAAAAAGCCTTCACAGTTCTGGAACAACATCCTATGGACAGATGAGACCAAGATCAACTTGTACCAGAGTGATGGTAAGAGAAGAGTATGGAGAAGGAAAGGAACTGCTCATGATCCAAAGCATACCACCTCATCAGTGAAGCATGGTGGTGGTAGTGTCATGGCGTGGGCATGTATGGCTGCCAATGGAACTGGTTCTCTTGTATTTATTGATGATGTGACTGCTGACAAAAGCAGCAGGATGAATTCTGAAGTGTTTCGGGCAATATTATCTGCTCATATTCAGCAAAATGCTTCAGAACTCATTGGACGGTGCTTCACAGTGCAGATGGACAATGACCCGAACCATACTGCGACCAAAGAGTTTTTTAAGGGAAAGAAGTGGAATGTTATGCAATGGCCAAATCAATCACCTGACCTGAATCCGATTGATCATGCATTTCACTTTCTGAAGACAAAACTGAAGGGAAAATGCCCCAAGAACAAGCAGGAACTGAAGACAGTTGTAGTAGAGGCCTGGCAGAGCATCACCAGGGATGAAACCCAGCGTCTGGTGATGTCTATGTGTTCCAGACTTCAGGCTGTAATTGACTGCAAAGGATTTGCAACCAAGTAGAAAAAAGTGAAAGTTTGATGGATGATTGTTAACCTGTCCCATTACTTTTGGTCCCTTAAAAAGTGGGAGGCACATATACAAACTGTTGTAATTCCTACACCGTTCACCTGATTTGGATGTAAATACCCTCAAATTAAAGCTGAAAGTCTGCAGTTCGTTTCATTTCAAATCCATTGTGGAGGTGCAAAGAGCCAAAAAGATTAGAATTTTGTTGATGTCCCAATATTTATGGACCTGGCTGTATTTAATCACTCCTAGGTTTTTTATTTTTTCCTAAAAAAATGTTTTTCTTAGTTTAGCGGCTCGTGAGCTGCTCAGACTGGTTTAATAAGAAAGCTAGCTGGCTGCCTGCTAAAAAAAAAATGGTACCAGGGTAATGGCAGGTATCTTCAGCCATGATCCTGGTAAACCACTTGTACACTGCAACATTATATATATATATATATATATATATACGTATTGCGGTCTGCAAGTGGTTACATTTCCACTAAACTTCAGCCGTAAAGATGAATTCCCGGTATGGCAATTTTTCCGTTGCTATTCCAGCCATTAAACATCTCTTTCACTTCAGCAGAAAACTTGTTATCTAAGTCATGGTGAGTGATGGGTTTAGTCTTCTACTGGCATTATTAGTGTCACTTTATGCCTAAAAGCCGTTTGACAGGTTCCTCTGCTTGCTTTGTACACTGGTGCGCAGTCATGTTGGAACAGGAAGGGGCCATCCCCAAACTGTTCCCACAAAGTTGGGAGCATTAAATTGTCCAAAATGTCTTGGTATGCTGACGCCTTAAGATTTCCCTTCACTGGAACTAAGGGGGCCAAGCCCAACCCCTGAAAAACAACCCCCACACCATAATCCCCCCCCCTCCACCAAATGATTTGGACCAGTGCACAAAGAAAGGTCCATAAAGGCACAGATGAGCGAGTCACAAACGGGTGACCCTGCCCCCCTCTGACAACACGGGGAAAGCCATAGGGAAGTCCCCGTGTGTCAGAGGGGGCGGGGTCACCGGGTGGCCCCACCCTCTGTTATATAGGAACTGTCACCTGAAGAAAAGCATTACACAGCAGAAGAATCCCACTGAGGTGGATCGTGCAGATGACGAAGCGGAGAAGAAGCCAGAGGAAGATGCCGGACGGGAAGACCGGAGGAAGAAGCAGGGGAAGAAGAAGATGGAGGAAGAAGAACTACACCGAAGGAAGGCTAGAAGAAAGACGATGGAAGAAGCGGGGAAAGAAGAAAAAAATTAATAAAGGAATTGTCAAAAACCTCTCTTGTCTTTTTTAACCTTTTTGACACTTTTTTTGTGAAATGGTACCAATTACCATTACCAATTCACACGGGGGGTGGGATCTGGGGGTCCCCTTGTTAAAGGGGGCTTCCAGATTCCGATAAGCCCCCCACCTGCAGACCCCCACAACCACCGGGCAAGGGTTGTGGGGATGAGGCCCTTCTCCCCATTAACATGGGGACAAGGTGCTTTGGGGGGGCCGCTACCCCAAAGCACCCTACCAATGTTGAGGGCATGTGGCCTGGTACGGTTCAGGAGGGGGGGGCGCTCTCTCATCCCCCCTCATTTCCTGCAGCCTGCCAGTTTGCGTGCTCGGATAAGGGTCTGATATGGATTTTTGGGGGGACCTCACGCCATTTTTTAAAAAATGTTGGCACGGGGTTCCCCTTAAAATCCATACCAGACCTGAAGGGCCTGGTATGGAATTTGGGGGGACCCCCACGCATTTAAAAAAAAAAATTGGTGCGGGTTACCCTTAATATCCATACCAGACCTATAGGGCCTTGTATGGAATTTGGGGGGACCCCCATGCATTAAATTTTGGTTCGGGGTTCCCCTGTAGGAAAATCCCATGCCGTTTTTATCAATGACTTTTATGTGTATTGCAGAGATCCGACAGTTCATTATTAGCCACTAATGCTAGCGCTAGTACTTTTAAATGAATTTTTTTCCCTTTAGAAATGTCATTTTGCACTTGGACTGTTGTTAACACGGGAAACATGCGCCACTTTACAGGCATACTATAGACACCCCCCAGGTACGAAATTTAAATGAATATTACACTTTTATTGTTTTACTTTAAGCATTATTAAAATCACTGCTCCCGAAAAGACGGCCGTTTTTTAAAACTTTTTTTTTGCACTGATACATGTCCCCTGGGGCAGGACCCAGGTCCCCAAACACTTTTTATGACAATAACTTGCATATAAGCCTTTAAAATTAGCATTTTTCATGTTTGCGTCCCATAGACTTTAACGGTGTTCGCATGTTCGAACAAAGTTTTTGCCTGTTTGCGTGTTCTGGATGAGAACCAAACGGGAGGTGTTCGGCCCATCCCTAGTGTCCATGCAGAAAGCCAAGAGGTCTAGGAGAGTCAGGGGTAGGTTCTATGGATTGGATACCCTGGTAGAGCCCACTTCCACCAATTATGTTCAATCTTGGGTGGCATGGTGTAACGCTTCTTTTTTGGGGAAGATACCTGTAACTAGTGCACAGGTAGACAGCTAAGAGATCTAGGAGCGTTAGTGAATAGGTTCTATAGATTGGTTACCCTGGCAGAGACCATGTCTACCAATTATGTTCAATCTTGAATGGCATGGTATAGCCCTTCTTTGGGGGGAGTACTCTTGTAACCAGTGCCCATGCAGACAGATAAGAGGTCTAGGAGAGTGAGTGGGAAGGTTCTATTTATCAGGTACCCTGGAAGAACCCACTTCCACCAATTATGTTCAATCTTGGGAGGCATGGTATAACTTTTCTTTTTGGGGACGATTTCTGTAACCAGTGCCCATGCAAACAACTAAGGGGTCCAGGAGAGTCACTGGGTAGGTTCTATTCATTAGGTACCCTGGTAGAGCCCACTTCCACCAATTATGTTACATTTTTGGGTGGCATGGTATAGCTCTTCTTTTTTAGGGAAGATTTCTGTAACCAGTGTCCATGCAGACAGCTAAGAGGTCTAGGAGAGTCAATTGGTAGGTTCTCTTCAACAATTTCTCTGGCTGAGTCCACTTCCACTAATTATGGTACATTTTTGCGTGGCATGGTATAACTCCTGTTATTGAGAAAGATTCCTGTAACTATTGCCCATGGAGACAGGTAAGAGGTCTAGTAGAGTCAGTGGGTAGGTTCTATGGATCGGGTACTCTGGCAGAGCCCATCCCCACCAATTATATTTAATCTTGTGTTACATTGTATAACTCTTCGATTTGGGGAAGATTCCTCTAACTAGTGTCCATGCAGAAAGCTAAGAGGTCTAGGAGAATCAGGGGGTGGGTTCTATGAATCGAGTACCCTGGAAGAGCCCACTTCCATCAATTATGTTCAATCTTGGGTGGCATTGTATAACTCTTCTATTTGGGGAAGATTCCTGTAACTAGTGTCCTTGCAGAAAGCTAAGAGGTCCAGGAGAGTCAGGGGGTAGGTTCTGTGAATTGGATACCCAGGTAGAGCCGACTCACACCAATTATGTTCAATCTTGGGTGGCATGGTGTAACTCTTATTTTTTAAGGAAGATACCTATAACACATAGGTTGGACTTGTGTCTTTTTTCAACCTCACCTACTATGTAACTATGTAACTAGTGCACAGGTAGACAGCTAAGAGATCTAGGAGCATCAGTGGGTAGGTTCTATGGATTGGTTACCTTGGGACAGCCCACTTCTACTGATTATGTTCAATCTTGAATGGCATGGTATTCTTTTTTGGGGGGAGTACTCCTGTAACCAGTGCCCAGGCAGACAATTTAGAAGTCTAGGAGAGTCAGTGAGTAGGTTCTATTTATCAGGTATCCTGGTAAAGTCCACTTCCACCAATTATGTTACATTTTTGGGTGGTATGGTAAAATCCTTATATTTGGGGAAGATTCCTGTAACCAGAGGCCATGCGAATAGCTAAGAGGTGTAGGAGAGTCAGTAGTGTGGTTCTGTGGATCAGGTATCCTGGTAGAGCCAACTTCCACCAATTATGTTCAATTGTTGGGTAGCATGGTATAACTTTTTTTTTTTGGGGAAGATTCCTGTAACCAGGGCCCATGCAAACAACTAAGAGGTCTAGGAGAGTCGCTGGGTAGGTTCTATCTATCAGGTACCCTGGTAAAGTCCCCTTCTACCAACCAACCAGAGCCCATGCAGTCAGCTAAGAGGCGTAGGAGAGTCAGTAGTGTGGTTCTGTGGATCAGGTATCCTGGTAGAGCCAACTTCCAAAAATTATGTTCATTTTTTTGGGTGGCATGGTATAACTTTTCTTTTTGAGGAATATTCCTGTAACCAGGGCCCATGCAAACAACTAAGAGGTCTAGGAGAGTCGCTGGGTAAGTTCTATTTATCAGGTACCCTGGTATAGTCCCCTTCCACCAACCAACCAGAGCCCATGCAGACAGCTAAAAGGTGTAGGAGAGTCAGTAGCGTGGTTCTGTGGATCAGGTATCCTGGTAGAGCCAACTTCCACCAATTATGTTCATTTTTTTGGGTGGCATGGTATAACTTTTCTTTTTGAGGAATATTCCTGTAACCAGGGCCCATGCAAACGACTAAGAGGTCTAGGAGAGTCGCTGGGTAAGTTCTATTTATCAGGTACCCTGGTATATATATACCAGGTACCCTGGTATATAGTCCCTTCCACCAACCAACCAGAGCCCATGCAGACAGCTAAAAGGTGAATGAGAGTCAGTAGTGTGGTTCTGTGGATCAGGTATCCTGGTAGGGCCAACTTCCACCAATTATGTTCAATTTTTTTGGTGATATGGTGTAACTTCTCTATTTGAGGAAGATCCCTGTAACCAGTGCCCATGCAGACAGCTAAGAGGCCAGTAGTGTGGTTCTGTGGATCAGATAACCTGGCAGAGCCCAACGTACTGCCAATGCACCATGACCCATCACTCAACTAGTAAAATCACAATTTTTTACATTCCTAGACACATGTAGCTAGCTCTTTTCTTGGTAACTGCGCAGCCGAATTTCGTGTTTTGCCAGGGGTTGTACAATAAGGTCTTGAGAAAATTCATGATTTGCTAACGAGTCCTACCCTACGATGATGTCCCTTGACATATCAGGCAGCGACTCTTCGTGACCTTTTGGGTCCAGTGACTGCTACATATTTCAGCGTCCCCGGGGTTAAACTGTGGCAACACTAGACATTAGCTTACATATTCTGTCCCACATACATGACATATGGGTTCAAATTCAACTCATAAAACTTTCAAAACGCGGGCAAGTATAAAGAGCTACGAGACCGAGCGGGAGAGACAGCGGACAGGGCAAGAATACTTAATCACCTCAAAACGCTGAGATGCATATGACAGTGAAAAAGACGGGGAGAAAAAATAAAAAAAGCCTTTGTTTGTTTGTTTTGTATTTCTTTTTTTTTTTTTTAATCCCAACAATAAAAGAATAATGAAGCTCCCTCACATGTTAATTCTGCTGGAGAGTTCATTAATATTCATAAATCGTCTTGGATCTTCACAAATCTGCAGCAAACTAAGTGAGTACATAGACGTGTTTCAGAGACAGCTGTTTGCTCTGGAATAGAAATAATTTAAGAAGGAACGTTCGCGTTGATTGAATTTCGGCAAACCGCACTTTTCGCGTTGCATTCTGAGAGACCGGCGCGGTTCACATTCTGCGACGGCCATAAATATTAGTTTTTTTTGACTAAATTAAAATAGGGGGTACACGCGGGGGAAAGAGGGGTGGATGTAAAATTGTCTTACAGAAATATAGAACGCTTAACCACTCAAGGACCGAGCCTCTTTCTGAGATTTATTATGTACAAGTTGAAAAGTTTTTTTTTTACTAGAAAATTATTTAGAACCCCCAAACGTTATACATTTTTTTTTCTAACCCCCTAGAGAATAAAATGGCGGTCGTTGCAATACTTTCTGTCACACCGTATTTGTGCAGCGGTCTTACAACGCACTTTTTTGGGGAAAAAATACACTTTTTCAAATTAAAAAATAAGACAACAGTAAAGTTAGCCCAATTTTTTTTTATATTGTGAAAGATAATGTTACGCCGAGTAAATTGATACCCAACATGTCACGCTTCAAAATTGCGCCTGCTTGTGGAATGGCTATTACCCTTAAAAATGTCCTATGACGACGTTTAAAAAATTCTACATGTTGCATGTTTTAAGTTACAGAGGAGGTTTGGGGCTAGAATTATTGCTCTCGCTCTACCGATCAGGGCGATACCTCACATGTGTTTTATGAACACTGTTTTCATATGCGGGCGCTACTCAAGTATGTGTTCGCTTCTGCACGCGAGCTCAGCGGGACGGGGCGCGTTAAAAAAATTATTTATTTATTTTACCTTTTATTTTTTTATTTTTACACTGTTTAAAAAAAAAAAATTGCCTCACTTTTATTCCTATTACAAGGAATGTAAACATCCCCTAATAATAGAAATAGAAAAATAATAGTAATAGAAAAAAAGCATGACAGGACCTCTTAAATATGAGATCTGGGGGGGTCAAAAAGACCTCAAATCTCATATTTACACTTAAATGCAATAGAAAAAAAATTAAAAAATTGTCATTTAAAAAAAATAAAATAAAAAATGGCTCTTTAAGAGCTAAGGGTGGAAGTGACGTTTTGATGTTGCTTCAGCCCTGCAATTTTATGTAGACGGGTGGGGGCCATCTTCCCCTCACTCGTCTCCATACCAAGGAAGGAGAAACATCCGATTGCCTCCGCCGCTGCCGACGGCTCTGGTAAGCGGTGGAGGGCACCGGAGCGCGGCGGGAAGGGGGGCCCTCTCCTGCCACCGATAATAGTGTTTTTGTGGCGAATCCGCCGCAGAGACCACACTAATCAGAAACCGGCCCACGGCCAAAGAAGAGGATACCGGGGTTATGGTAGCTAGCTGCTGCCATAACAATGATATCCCCAATCAAATTTAGGACGTATATTGGCGTGCGGCGGTCCGGAAGTGGTTAAAAATAAAACATAGCACTAAGATAAAATTCCTAAAACAATGGTCAAAACGGGATAAAATAAGTCTGGAATCTGAGGGGTCAGAGAGATCACATCCACGGAAATGGACAAATAAAAAAAATAAAAAATGACCACAAAGTAGCGTTAACTAAAGGCTCATAAACAGAGGATCAACTGTAAATTCTGTTGCCTTGTGTATGGTTCAGTAGACTTCAAAGAAGTTTGGATGCCAAACCAAACCTCATCGAAATCAATGAGAGCTGAATCTGTCAAATCAAAAATGATAATTTTCTGGACTAATAAGCAAAGGGTTGTTAAAAAAATAGCATGGGGGAGGGGTGATTGGCACTGCCCTGGGGAACATGTAAAAAAATCATTTCAAAATGATAAAACCACTCCCTGACTGTAGGACGAGCATGGATGTCTTTGGGTTGGGTTGGTCATACCAGGATGATGCCTACAGGCATCATCTCAGTATCAAAATTTGCAGCTGCAGATTGCCTTCTTCTCTGAACAGCCATTCGATCACTTCTGTGGGCGGCGGAACCCATCCCATTCCGGAGCCTGGGAGTGCTGCCGGCAAAGGCTGGACTGCATAGAGAGAGAGAGAGAGGAATTGACATTGTTACTCCCTTTTAGGATTTTCGGCACCACCGGTTTTGGCTCTTTGTTTAGCACTATATTTTAAGATTTTTTTTTATTTTTATTGTTGCACTTTAAGCATAATTAAACGCACTGCTCCTAAAAAAACAATAGTTAAAAAAAAAATGTTTGCATTGATACATGTCCCCCAGGGCAGTGCCTGGACCCCCATACCCCTTTTTATTGAATTAATTGCATATAAGCCTTCAAAATCTGCACTTTACATTTTTCCTGTTTGGCTCCCATAGACTTCAATGGGGTTCGCAGTTCGGGTGAGAACATTTCCCCTGTGAGGGAGTTCTGCTGAAAACCAAACGGGGCGGGGGGTTTGGCCCATGTCTATTAGCCAGCAGCAGGCTTTAGCTTGTTGTCAGCCGATTCTGGGCCACAGGAGAGCACAAGTAAGTGCACCCCTATGATCCAGAAGAGAAGTATAGCCAACAAAAACTTTGGCTATACTTTTTCTTTTACCAGGGTCGGATTAAGAGCATCATGGAAAATGCAAACAATTTTTGTTAATAAATTAAATGATTAAACAAAATAAATTAAATAGAGAGAGAGCTTCCCCATGCTCCCTTTACTGGTCCCGGTTTACATTACGACTGGTACTTGTCAGGACCTCTACATTTTGATGGTTAGCTCCGGTTCTCTTCTTTGACCTCTTTGACATGAATCCTCAATTGTACCTCACTGTCACTGGATTCTTTGTATACTTCCTATTTTGCATATGTATGTATATTTTGAAGCTGCCTTTCTCACTTTCTTCTAAATAAGAGTAAGGAATAGAGAGGGGGGAAGGGGGGTGAGAGGGAGAGGAAGGGTGAGAGAGAGAAGAAGGGTGAGAGAGAAAGGTTGAGAGGGTGAGAGAGAGAGGAAGGGTGAGAGAGAGGGGGGGGGAGTGAGAGAGAGAGAGACAGAAAGAGAGAGGAAGGGTGAGACAGAGGGGGTGAGTGAGAGAGGAAGGGTGAGAGAGAGGAAAGGTGAGAGAGGGGGGTGAGAGGGTGATGATAGAGAGAAAGAGGAATGGTAAGAGAGAGAGAGGAAGGGTGAGAGAGAGGAAGGGTGAGACAGAGGGGATGAGAGAGAGAGAGAGGTTGAGAGAGAGGAAGGGTGAGACAGAGGGGGTGAGAGAGAGAGGAAGGTTGAGAGAGAGGGAGGGTGAGACAGAGGGGGTGAGAGGGTGGTGTGAGCGAGAGAGAGAGAGTGGGTGGGAGGGGGTGAGAGAGAGAGGAAGGGTGAGAGAGAGAATAAGGGTGAGAAAGAGGAAAGGTGAGAGAGAGAGAGAGAGAGAGAGAGAGAGAGAGGAAGGGTGAGACAGAAGAGGTGAGAGAGAGAGGAAGGGTAAGAGAGAGAGAGAGGAAGGGTAAGAGAGAGGGGGGTGAGAGGGTGGTGAGAGAGAGAGAGGAAGGGTAAGAGAGAGGGGGGTGAGAGGGTGGTGAGAGAGAGAGGGGAAGGGTAAGAGAGAGGGGGGTGAGAGGGTGGTGAGAGAGAGAGGGGAAGGGGAAGCGATAGAGAGGACGGGTGAGACAGGGGGCTGAAAGAGAGAGGAAGGGTGAGAGAGGGGTGAGATAGAGAGAGGAAAGGTAAAAGAGAGAGAGGAAGGGTGAGACAGAGGGGGTGAGAGAGAGAGGAAGGGTAAGAGAGAGAGAGAGGAAGGGTGAGACAGAGGGGGTTGAGAGAGTGAGAGAGAGGATGAGAGGGAGTGAGATGGGGTGAGAGAGGAAGGGTAAGAGAGAGGGTAAGAGGGAGGTTGAGAGAGATAGAGAGTGTGGGAGAGAGAGGGAGGGGGTGGGAGGGAGAGAGACAGGGGGTGACGGAAAGAACGAGGGGGGGTGAGAGAGATAGAGGGTGTGGGAGAAAGAGGGATAGAGGGGGGGTGAGAGGGAGTAAGAGAGAGAAGAAGGGGGTGGGGGTGAGAGAGGAAGGGGGTGGGGGTGATAGAGAGAGGAAGGGGGTGGGGGTGATAGAGAGAGGGAGGGGGTGGGGGGTGAGAGAGAGAGGAAAGGGGTGGGGGGTGAGAGAGAAAGGGTGCTTTTGTGTAGTCTTAGTAGAGTAATAATGTGGTGCACATATGGCATATTCCCTCGAATGGGCCACATAGGGTCACGCATGCACCTTTTTGGGCAACACGTTTTGCCTGATTTATAAACATGCGTATTGCCACAAGATTCTGTCACGCGACAATTGTGGCACAATCGCATTTAGGGTGCCATTAAGAATGAATGGCACTCAGGTGCGCATTCAGTGTTTTGCTGTGATTTAGAATCTTTGGCAGAAGCGCGGTGATTCTGCCAACAATTCCGAATCGCCGTGTGAATGGGGCCTAACACACCAATCGGCTGGCAAATTTAGGCCAAGCAAAACAAATTTCAGCTTGCATAAATGCCTCTACAGTAGAGATCACCAGATCTGCTCATCTGTTCATCATCATTAGCTGTAAAGTCAATGTGCTGGGGCCCCCTTTTGCACCCCCCCCCCCATGGTTTTTATTCATCAGAAATGATACTTTGCTTTAATTAGCCAAAACAAAAACCTCATAAATACATCCCTTTCGGCTTTGGGCTGGTTGACTCTCTTTCTCGTAATCACATTCCCGAGGCGTCGCACGTTGCACCAAATAAGTCCAAACAAGCACAGAGACTAATTTTCGAAAACCGCAGACTTCCAATTCAATTGAATTTTAGCAAACCTGATTCACCGATGCTTAGAGATAGAGAATGATTATACTTTAACTTGATTAGAATTTCATCAAAACATGTTTGGTCTATCACACACAGCGCAGGTGATTATGTGCAGCTAAAAATAATGCACGCCGACTTCCCAACTTAACCTTTTGATGTCGGTAGAAACAAGCGAACGCCTAACAATAGAAGCCAGGGTCGTTCTTCTTCCTTTTTTTTTTTTTTTTTATTTCTGAAGGCGGCGTCGCAATTCCCGGCAAAAGTGTTGTTGCAATCAAAGCAGTTAATTTTCTAATCGTAGCACGAGTTTGTGCAAATTGCACTCGCAGGCAATTCATTCTTCTTTTTGTCATTTCATTAATACCTTTAATTACTCATTTAACAATGGCAGGGCTCTCTGACTTTATGCTAATTGGAAGTTAATGAACACGCACCTTTTATAAAAGCTGCCTAATTACACATACTTTTGGGTACTGTATACCTCGCGTAACTCTCGTTCGTCTTATGACCACCGGGAAAATGTAGAGGATTTTTCAGGATCGGGTTGACTTTCATTTTTTTTTTTTTTTCTAGAAGAAAAAATTGTTTAACTATTTTTTAAAAATTTTTTTATACACGTCCATGGTTTTCTTTTCGTTTTTTTTTTCTTTTCTTTGTGAACTCATTATAATGTTTTGACTACCCAAAAGATTAGAGAATATTCCGTACGTTGTTTTATCTGTTTCATTTTTAGGGAGCGAAAGAGTATGCCCACTGAGCTGAGCTGGGTAATTTAATCACTTCTGGACCAAGCCTATTTTTGGCACTTGTTATTTACAAGCAGGCATGTACTGGCCATCAGGACTACCGGGAGATTCCCGGTGGGCCGATGGCTCAGTGGGCCCGTCAGGTGCGGTCCTGGAGCCGCTCCTCTCTGACAGTGAGTGATCTCAATTTCACTCCTGTCAGGAGGAGCAGCTTCCGTCATATGCTGGAGAGAGCATTAGGCTTTCTGCTCCCTCCAGCCTGCAGGGGGAGATAGACCAATGGTAGACTTTCCTTCCTCTCTCCCCTATCACTTGTTATCACATGACTGGAGAGAGGAACAAGAAGCTGCCTTCAAAACTGTGAGTACATGTGGGAGGGGGAGGACACTCTGATGTGAAGGGTGCTGCTGGTGGGGGCTCTCTGATGTGAAGGGCTTCTGATGGGGACACACTGATGTGAAGGGAGCTGCTGGTGGGGACTCTCTGATGGGGACACTCTGATGTGAAGGGGGTTGCTGTTGGGGACCCTGATGTAAGGGGGACGCTGTTGGGGACACTGATGTAAAGGGGACACTGTTGGGGACACTCTGATGTAAGGGGGACGCTGTTGGGGACACTGATGTAAGGGGGACGCTGTTGGGGACACTCTGATGTAAGGGGGACGCTGTTGGGGACACTGATGTAAGGGGGACGCTGTTGGGGACACTATGATGTAAGGGGGACGCTGTTGGGGACACTATGATGTAAGGGGGATGCTGTTGGGGACACTATGATGTAAGGGGGACGCTGTTGGGGACACTATGATGTAAGGGGGACGCTGTTGGGGACACTATGATGTAAGGGGGATGCTGTTGGGGACACTATGATGTAAGGGGGACGCTGTTGGGGACACTATGATGTAAGGGGGACGCTGTTGGGGATACTATGATGTAAGAGGGACGCTGTTGGGGATACTATGATGTAAGGAGGATGCTGTTGGGGACACTATGATGTAAGGGGGATGCTGTTGGGGACACTGATGTAAGGGGGACGCTGTTGGGGACACTCTGATGTAAGGGGGATGCTGTTGGGGACACTCAAAATTAAAGTGGGCCGGTCATGAGGAAGTCCAGGGCCAAATTTTTGTCCCAGTCCAGCCCTGTTTACAAGTTAAATTCAGTATTTTTTGCTAGAAAATTACTTAGAACCCCCAAACATTATATATATATATATATATATATATATATATATATATATATATATATATATATATACACACACAGTGGGGACAGAAAGTATTCAGACCCCCTTAAATTTTTCACTCTTTGTTATATTGCAGTCATTTGCTAAAATCATTCAACACAGAATGGTTGACATTTTTGCAGATTTATTAAAAAAGAAAAACTGAAATATCACATGGTCCTAAGTATTCAGACCCTTTGCTGTGACACTCATATATTTAACTCAGGTGCTGTCCATTTCTTCTGATCATCCTTGAGATGGTTCTACACCTTCATTTGAGTTCAGCTGTGTTTGATTATACTGATTGGACTTGATTAGCCGCACACCTGTCTATATAAGACCTTACAGCTCACAGTGCATGTCAGAGCAAATGAGAAGCATGAGGTCAAAGAAACTGCCTGAAGAGCTCAGAGACAGAATTGTGGCGAGGCACAGATCTGGCCAAGGTTGCAAAAAAATTTCTGCTGCACTTAAGGTTCCTAAGAGCACAGTGGCCTCCATAATCCTTAAATGGAAGACGTTTGGGACGACCAGAACCCTTCCTAGAGCTGGCCGTCCGGCCAAACTGAGCTATTGGGGGAGAAGAGCCTTGGTGAGAGAGGTAAAGAAGAACCCAAAGATCACTGTGGCTGAGCTCCAGAGATGCAGTCGGGAGATGGGAGAAAGTTGTAGAGAGTCAACCATCACTGCAGCCCTCCACCAGTCGGGGCTTTATGGCAGAGTGGCCCGACGGAAGCCTCTCCTCAGTGCAAGACACATGAAAGCCCACATGGAGTTTGATAAAAAAACACCTGAAGGACTCCAAGATGGTGAGAAATAAGATTCTCTGGTCTGATGAGACCAAGATAGAACTTTTTGACCTTAATTCTAATGCTGTGTACACACGGTCGGACTTTTCGACCGGACTTGTCCGACGGACGCCGACGGACCAAATCCGGCGGACAATCCGATCGTGTGTGGGCTTCACCGGACCTTCAGCGGACTTTTCCTGTCACAAATCTGACAGACTTTAGATTTGGAACATGCTTCAAATCTTTACGTCGTAACTCCGCCGGACCCAGAAATCCGCTCGTCTGTATGCTAGTCCGACGGACAAAAACCAAAGCTAGGGCAGCTATTGGCTACTGGCTATCAACTTCCTTATTTTAGTCTGGTGTACGTCATCACGTCCGAATCCGTCAGACTTTGGACCTTACCACCAACATTCCCCAGGGCCCGTCCACTGGCTTACCCACCAAATGCACAAATACACCCACTGACTATCCCAGCGAGTCCTTTATGAGGTGGTATGAGGGGTGGGTAAGGTGGTATGGGGGGTGGTTTGAGGGGTTGGTGAGAAGGTATGGGGGGAAGGTGATGCTGTATGGGGGGCAGGTGAGGTGGTATAGGAGGTTGGTGAGGTGATTTGGGGGTGTGGGTGAGGCATATTGGGGGTGGATGTGGTATGGGGGGGAGGGGATGAAGTGGTATGGGGGGTAGGTGGAGTGGTATGAGGCAGAGGTGAGGCAGTATGGGGGGTGGATGAGTCAGTTTGAGGGGTTAGTGAGATGGTATGGGGGGTAGGTGAGGCGGCATAGGGGGTGAATGAAGTGGTTTGGGGGGGTAGGTGAGGCAGGATGGGGGGTGGATGAAGCGGTATGGGGTGTAGGTGAAGTGGTATGAGGAGGTAGGTGAGAAGGACTCACAGATAGCAAGATATTCAGCTCACCTGAGCCCCTCAGTGTCACTGGTCAACTTGGAAAGCCTATGTAGAGCCATGCATCCCACTTTCATGCATGCAGTGATGTCCATGTGGGTCTGGAGGAGGGAGTCCCATCCTTGCCCTCCTCCTTTTCTGAATGTTGGGGGCTAGGGCACCGGCTGATGTCACATGCTTGCTACTCCCCCCCCCCCCCCACAGGCCCCAACATTCAGGGGGAGAGAAGGGCAAGAACAGAGGAGAGGAGAGTCTGGTGACTACTAATGCCGATCTGAATTATATGTGATGAATCAGAATACAATAGTCTAAGTTGGTGAGGTATAATTAGAAAAATATATACATAAAACAATTTTTCAGAAATAAAAAACTGTTAATTGTCATGTGCGTATGTATTCACCCCCTTTGTTATGAAGCCCATAAAAAGCTTTGGTGCAACCAATTACCTTCAGAAATCACATAATGAGTGAAATGATGTCCACCTGTGTGCAATCCAAGTGTCACATGACCTGTCATTACATAGACACACCTTTGTGAAAGGCCCCAGAGGCTGCAACACCTAAGAGAGAGGAACCACTAACCAAACACTGCCATGAAGACCAAGGAACTCTCCAAACAAGTAAGGGACAATGTGGTTGAGAAGTACAAGTCAGGGTTAGGTTATAAAAAAATATCCAAATCTTTGATGATCCCTAGGAGCACCATCAAATCTATCATAACCAGGGCTTTTTTTCTCAGAGAATAGGTGCTGGAACTCCCACCTACTGAGTCACTTCTTGTCTCTGCCGCTTACCCACCTCCGAGCAACATCTCATTGAGAGAATACAGAGCCAAGTATGATTATGTCATGCTATGCTAAAGTAATTTGTATGGAAATTGGTAATGATATCAAGAAAAGCAGTACAATAGATCCCCTACAGCCAGCAGCAATACACCCCCCCAGCAACAATAGACCCCCCAGCAACATAGGACCCCTGCAACAAAATATCAATAGACCCCGGCAGCAAGACCAGATCTCCCTGCGGCCAGCATCAATAGACTCTCCAGCAGCCAGAAACAATAGACCCCTCCTTTAACAGTAGATCCTTTTCAGTGGCAGTTGACCCCCAGCAACAATAGATCCCCACCAGCAACAATAGACTTCCCCAGCAACATCAGGCCACCACACAAAAAACAGATCCCCTCCAGCAACAATAAATCTCCCAGCAGTCAGCATCAGTAGACCCTCCAGCACACCCCAGCACCCCTTGCCTTTAGATACATTCAATGCTGGAGGTGCCGGAACTGCGTTCCCGCTGAAAAAAAGCCCTGATCATAACCAAATGGAAAGAACATGGCACAATAGCAAACCTGCCAAGAGACGGCCGCACACCAAAACTCACGGAGCGGGCAAGGAGGGCATTAATCAGAGAGGAGCACAGAGACCTAAGGTAACCCTGGAGGAGCTGCAGAGTTCCACAGCAGAGACTGGAGTATCTGTACATAGGACCACAATAAGCCGTACGCTCCATAGAGTTGGGCTTTATGGCAGAGTGGCCAGAAGAAAGACATTACTTTCATCAAAAAACAAAATGGCACATTCTGATTTTGCGAAAAGGCATGTAGGAGACTCCAAAAAAGGAAGGGAGGAATGTGCTCTGGTCTGATGAGACTAAAATTGAACTTTTTGGCCATCAAAGAAAACGCTATGTTTGCCGCAAACCCAACACATCACATCAACCAAAGAACACCATCCCCACTGTGAAACATGGTGGTGGCAGCATCATGCTGTGGGGATGTTTTTCAGCAGTCGGGACTGGGAAACTGGTCAGGGTTGAGGGAAAGATGGATGGTGCTAAATACAGGGATATTCTTGAGCAAAATCCTGTACTACTCTGTGTGTGATTTGAGGCTAGGACAGAGGTTCACCTTCCAGCAGGACAATGACCCCAAACACACTGCTAAAGCAACACTTGAGTGGTTTAAGGGGAAACATGTAAATGTGTTGGAATGGCCTAGTCAAAGCCCAGACCTCAATCCAATAGAAAATCTGTGGTCAGACATAAAGATTGCCGTTCACAAGCACAAACCATCCAATTTGAAGGAGCTGGAGCAGTTTAGCAAGGAGGAATGGGCAAAAATCCCAGTGGTAAGATGTTGCAAGCTCATAGAGACTTATCCAAAGCCACTTGGACCTGTGATAGGTGGCTCTACAAAGAATTGACTTTAGGGGGGTGAATAGTTATGCACATTGACTTTTTCTGTTATTTTGCCCTATTTGTTGTTTGCTTCACAATAAAAAAAAAAAAATCTTCAAAGTTGTGGGCGTGTTCTGTAAATTAAATGATGCAAATCCTCAAACAATCCATGTTCATTCCAGGTTTTGAGGCAACAAAACACGAAAAATGCCAAGGGGGGGGGGGGGGGTGAATACTTTTGCAAGGCACCGTAAGTGAAAAAGTGATGTGATCGCTCAGCGATTACAGTTGCCTTGCATTGACATATTTTGCTATCCGGCCTTTCCGGAATGGCCAGGAACGCGGAGAAACGGAGTCGCGCTTTAAATACGCCTTCCCTGAAAAGAGATGTACAGCCGAGCAGATTGAAAATCAAAGCTGAAATAGTGGACAGATATGGCCAGTCCATCTGACTCCATCAAGCATGACACTTTGTTGATTGCTTCGCCGAGCAATGAAAAGGCGAGGAATAATAGCCGTCTGGAGCGCGGAACGACCGGTGGCGTGACAGGAACGGGGAATTTTTATTTCTTTTTTTTTTTTTCTCTTCGCAAAGCATAAAAAAAATTTTAAAAGAAGAAAAAGGAAGAAAAAAAATGTTTGCACCATTTCATAAAGACGATTAATTACACCTGTCTCACGCCAATAACGCCGGCCAAGGCCCGATCTATCGGCCCCGGCGGTCGTTAGCGCTAAACCCTCAATGACAGCTGCAATGCATGGCTATAAATAAGCCCAGTAAGTAGACAATTTGTAGTGGTGATTTTTTTTATTATTTTTTTTTTTTTGCTCCAGTCAATATCTGTCTATTGCAGGAAGTGGACTGAAACTAACAGCTCATTTTGCACAGGCCACTGAGCAGCCATCGGGACCCGCATAGATTTGTCACAGCAGATTCCGCTCTCTCTGATGTTTCATAACAGGTAATAAAGGGAGATGGATATTAACCTCCACAAATCCGGGGAGATCCCATAAAATTCTGCAATGCATGACGAGCTCCTTGCATTCACGCCGAGTCGTAGAAACTGCAACACACTGCCAGCTGTCTATGACCAACAGCTATGTGGCGTCAGGTCAAGTCATATCCAGAGGGGTGGACCCTCCTACCATGCCATCTCTAGCAAATTCTGCTGATCGGAGGCCATTTAAAAGCTAGACTGGTATAGCCAGTGTTACTGTGTGTGAAGCTAGAAAGGGCATTAGGGCTTCAACGATTGAGCTCACTGGGAGGGGGAGGGGCGAAACGCGTCTGAGGGACCTCTCCTGGGGGGGGTGGAGAGCAGAGCTTAAAGGGGTTCTAAAGCCTTAAGGTTTTTCACCTTGTGGCATTCTATGCATTAACCACTTCCCGCCCGCACTATAGCCGAATGACGGCTACAGCGTAGGCATACTATGCCGGGGGGGCGTCAAATGACGTCCTCCCGTGATCACAGTGCGCTCTGTGATTGCTGAGTCCTTTGGCTGATCACAGGTCAGGGTAAAGGGCCAATCACAGTCACCCTTTACCGTGTGATCAGCTGTGTTCAATGACAGCTGATCACGATGTAAACAGAAGTTGGTTATTGGCACTCCTTTCCTCACACTGTGACATCTGCACTGATAAGCAGTGTCCTGCTTATCAGTGCAGTCTCAACAGTACCCACCAGTTCTGCTTATCAGTGCCCATCAGTGCCACCTACCAGTGCAGATCAGTGCCACCAATCAGTGGACATCAGTGTCACCTATCAGTACCCATCCATGCCACCTATAAGTGCCACCTATCAGTACCCTTCAGTGCCACCTATCAGTGCCTATCAGTGCCACCTAGCAGTGTCCTTGAGTGCCACCTATCAGTACCCATCAGTGCCAACTATCAGTGGCACCTATCAGAGCCCATGAGCTCCTGATGACAGCACGTTGGATGACAAAACGCGTAAGAGTGGAACGCAAGTTGCACTTCGTCATGTCCTGATGGAATGCACGCTGACTCTGCTGGGGGTCTCAGTGGACATCAGTGCCACCTATCAGTACCCATCCATGCCACCTATCAGTGCCACTTATCAGTACCCTTCAGTGCCACCTATTAGTGCCCATTAGTGCCACCTATCAGTACCCATCAGTGTCACCTATCAGTACCCTTCAGTGCCACCTATCAGTACCCATCAGTGCCACCTATTAGTGGCACCTATCAGTACCCTTCAGTGCCTCCTATCAGAGCCCATGAGCTTCTGATGACATCACGTTAGATGATGAAATGCATAAGGATTGGAACGCAAGTTGTGCTTTGTCACGTCCTGGTGGAATGCACGCTGACTCTGTTGGGGGTCTCATGACTTCTATCGCCCCGTCTGTCTATTGCGCTGGTTCGTCTGTCTCTGCCGATTACCTGCCTACTGCCCAGCCAGTCTCTGCTGATCATCTGCTTGCTGCCAAGCCAGTCTCTGCTGATCAACTTGCCTGCTGTCTATCCAGTCGTTGCTGATGATCTGCCTCCTGTCCAGTCGGTCTCTGCTGATCACATGCCTGCTGCTCAGCCAGTATCTGCTGTTTGCCTTCTGCCCAGCCAGTCTCTGCCAATCTTCTGTGCTCTGCCAAGCCAGTCTCTGCTGATCGTCTGCCTGCTGCCCAGCCAGTCACTACTGATCATCTGCCTGCTGCCCAGCCAGTCTCTGCTGTTAGTCTGCCTGTTGCCCAGCCAGTCTTCGCTGATCGTCTTCGTGCTGCCAAGCCAGGCTCTTCTGATCAACCTGCCTGCAACTCAGCCAGTTTCTGCTGATTGTCTGCCTGCTGCCCAGCCAGTCTCTACTGATCATCGGCCTGTTTCCCAGCCAGTCTCTACTGATTATTGGCCTGTTTCCCAGCCAATCTCTACTGATCGTCGGCCTGTTTCCCAGCCAGTCTCTGCTGATTATCTGCCTGTTGCCAAGCCAGTGTCTGCCGATCAACTTGCCTGCTGCCCAGCCAGTTTTTGCTAACCTTCTGCCTGCTGCCCAACCAGTCTCTGCTGATGTTCATCCTATCCACCCATGCCAAAAGCCGGCAATCTATGATGGACTCTGTTCCCTTGCGCCACTTGCTCACTTTACTGATGGCCCTAAGCTGGAGGTGTAAGAAAGGTCATCTTCATCACTTTGTGTTCCTCTACTAGGTATGTGAAAGACAATTTTACCAACTTCTGAGGAGGCTTCAGGTGGTGATTTCCCTGCATTACAGCAGTGTTATAGTCAGTGTGGGCTGTGGGAGAGAAGAGCATTTATTATCTTGTTTCCAAGGAACAATTTTATTCCCTTGTTGAGTGACAGAGTCTCTTTAATATGGGATAGTCAAGCTGTTTTTATGGCCAATAGTGTGTCCTCAGTTTCTGAGCATTCTTCGAGAATTACCCATCACCCCATGTATAGAGCCCACCAGATTCACAGCCTAGGAACATAGAAGATGAGAAACGCATAAAGTAAACGTTTAGCTTTAAAAATCCCATAGACACCGTAAAGGTATCTTCCAGTAGGTAAAGTGATACATCACTAACTTTATTCCCATCCTTGTAAAACTCAAATAATCAGACCGGAATATTTAAACTCATTCGGTAGAAAAAAAAAACATAAACAAACTCAAGGCAATAAATCTTCTGACAAAGTGACAAGGAAACAGGTTTCCCTTTTAATGCTTTAGTGATAGATAAATCATTTCCCCTTTTTATGTTTTAGTAGATCAACAGAATAACTGCAAGCATAAATCAAACCATAATAAAAAAAAAAAAAAAAGAGAGAACTATTATCTAAAAAATAAGGTAGGCGAAAAATGAATGAAAAAAAAATCCAAATCAAAAAGCTTCCCTTCCCCGACACAACTGGATGTCTTCCCTGATGACAATTTCATTTTCAGGCTTACAACGTGAAATAGGTAATTGGTCTGCATGCTGAGAGATAACTAGAATAAAGATCAGGGCTTGTTTACATGGCCACCTGCAGCCCCATATCTCCCCGTCATGTTTTCTGTATTAGGGAATAACATATCACGGAAAACAGTCGTTCTCGGAGCAAAAACAGATCTCCTCTACACGCGGGTGGATCTGAAATAAGAGAGGTGTCGGGAGAAATGCAACATTGCGCTTTATTCTCTATCTGTTATCACAGATGACCCACCTTAGATATGCTGAAGAAGTTCCAACCAGAATGAAGAACAATCATTAAACCTTCATGTCTTGCGTAGAATCATCTTCTTCTGAGATGTTGATGCCATTGACGTTTGGGCCCCAACCTCAGAGGTCCTTAGAGTCTATATAAAAGTCTCTGTGCTGCATTGCGGTCCCAGCCTCCCCCTGCACACAGAATTTCCAGCTTGTGGGACACAATATTCGAATGCAAGGGCAATCTGCTTTTAACCACTTTAGGTCCGCCCTATGGCAGTTTTATGATCATGCATATATAGCTGGGAGCGGACTACGGTTATCTGATTTTGCAAACTGCTCCTGTGTTCCCCCTAGTGCTGGACTCGGATCATTGACCTCACCTTTCGGGAGTACAGAGAAAAGCATTATGGGAGATGTAGTCTTCGGAATAGGCATCGCTGAAGTGCAGAACTGACCATGGACTGCATCTCCCAGCAAGCCACTCGCTCCACGGGAGAATTGTGGGAGAGACTATAAAGGAATCTGCTGACCGGGCCCGCACTCTCTTGCTCCCTGGATCCCATCGCATGGGCACCATCTCGCCGATGTGTGAGGGGATTGTGGCCTACTGCGAGATACACAACCCACAGCTTCAGCCCTAGAGGGTCGGGACTTCGCCCGCTTCCTGAAGGACAGTCCGCAGCAGCGCTGAACACTGTGGCATTGGCGGGTTCACTGAGTCAGCAGACCAATCGCCATCTCTGCCCGACTGCGGGAAGAAGAATCGTTTGATCGTTACCATGCGGGGAACTGCCGCACACTGTCAGGATTGTTGAGGGGGCGTTTGCTCACAGATTCTATTACCTTTTACACATATCACACACTGGACACTGTGCACAGACAACTTGTACCTGGATCACATAGAGGATTGCTATAGGACAGAGTCAGTCATCTTGCCTTGTTCATCATCACTTTACCACCACAATAAGGAATTCTCGTTTATGAGCTCCAACTTGTCGGTGAAGATAGTGCAAGGCCTTGCTGTTAGAACATCATTGTTGTTTCTCTTAAAAGGGACACGTTCTCAGTATCTATAATATATCATCTCTCATTAGGATTAAAGGTATTATGGGCCAGCCCGGGGTTCCTCTTTAGAAACATGTCCTCAATCTATCACTAGCTTCCTCAAGGGAAACATTTGTGACTGTGTACATTGTTATCATTCATTTGCCATAATTGAAAGCCTTTTTTCATAACTTAATAATTAAAGTTGTTACCTATGGCCGCGCCCCCCACTGACAAGACAGGCTGTCCCAATTTGTCCACCTGCCACAGTTGTGTGGGGGCTGGCAAGCCCTGACCGGTACCACAAGTGGAAGGTGAATTGAAGGGGTGCAGAGTGGATGCCTTGGAGCACCAGTTTGCCATGTGAGTAGAAGACTGGCAGATAGCGCAGAGTGGGGAGCATAGACTGGCAAAGTGGCGACAAAACATTTCTGTGTCGGTGACACTCCAGTCTGTCTTGGTCTGGAACTGGGCAAGCCTGGCTGCTGCCTTGGCTGAAATTTACCGATGGTAGTCATAAAAGGAGTATCCTCCATACTTGTAACCTAAGTCCGTCACTGTGTGGAGATATAAGTCCAGCTCCTCCCTCCTGCTGGGGGTGGCTGAAAAAAGGACGTCTCTGAAAATCTTGAAAGCCAGGAAGAACTCAGTAACTGTCAGCTTATGATTGAGCCTGGGGTATTTTGACTTGGCGACTACTGAGACGTCCCCCCAGGTGTACGACTTGTTTTAAGCCAGGTCATGAACTGAAATGAGAAGGGATGTCAGACTGATGTCCTTACCCTCCAAGACGTCCTTCCTGACGCTGGCCAGGACAAGATGAGCGGGGAGGATGGTGGGTGGTGGACTCTGGCGTACCTGCAAGAGAAGATGCTGGTATCCAGACCACGACTGGGTCAAGGAGGGCCGTGGGTAGGCGCACTTCCAAAACTGTCACTCTGGCCTGGACAGAAGAGACTGTTGCGGCTAAGGAAGAGACCAATTAATGTAGCTGGGAAATGGCCTGGAGATGGATTACAGGGATGCCTTCTGGGTGCTGGGCCCAGATGCAGCTGGTGGTGGGAGGAGGAGCCTGAAAAGCTCTGCCTTCCTTGTCGTAGCGGATAGGGAATACCCCTGCATCTTAGCTCTGCTATGAGCTTGGAGATGGTCCATCTCATAAGGCACTGCATGCTGCCACTCTCTGAGCCCATGGAGGGCGACAGAGGGGCGGGTGAGAAGTCCTCACTGCCGGCCTGCGACATGGCTCTGGCTATAAGACAAAAACAAGGGAGTGCATGTGTTAAGAGGAGTCATAGCAGTAGGATGGTGAGAGGAGATGGATACAGAAAACTAAGACAAGAAGGAAAATGGAGAAGTACAGGAAAAGGAAAGACAGGGGCAGATAAGAGCCAACTGTGTTCTATTGTGTAGAACCCTGTTGAGTGGATATTTAGAAAACTCAAAAGAGTGCATGGCAACCGAGGTGAGCCAGGAGGTGTCTGGCCAGGTAGCTCGGGTGCCTGTCTGTGCTGAGCACAAACCTGTGGACCAAAGCCCCAGGGCATACTGGGGCGAGCAGCTAAAGTCTGGTATGGCCTATGTAGGAATGTTGCCGTCTGTAGTTGGTGACACATGCACGGTCTGCTAATACTTGCACTGTCAGCAAGCTCAACCTTTAGTGACCTTGTCTGTGTAGGTGAAGGGTCGCACTTCGAAAACAGAGTGTCATGCAGAGATACATGTGACAGTAACTAACGCCCGATGAGCATCCCAAATGATGTATGTGAAGTAAATATTTAGTGAAAGGGTGCCGCAAGATAATGTGACAGAGGAACCCGTGAACTACACACCTGACTGACGCCCTAGTACCGAGGTCCTGGTTAGGATCAAAATAAGTGCAGTTTTTTTTTTTTACCTGAAACGCGCTGTCCCGCCCCTGTGATGCGACTGGCCCTGGTGAAGATGCGATCCCTATGTTATTGTTTTGGTTTTTTTTACCTGGCAATAAAACGTCCATCCTGGTGTAGGATGGAACCTGAAACTGTACTGACCTAAGGGGGAAATGACAGACAGAAAACGGTGAGTGGCTCGTAGGGAAATGCCACTGGAGACGAGTGGTCGATTTAGTGCCACTAAAAAAGGAAGTGTGACTGTTGGTGTGCCACTGAGAATGTGCTTGCAATGATTGCAAGAAGTTATGCTGAGATGTGTGCTTGCAATGATTGCAAGAAGTTATGCTGAGATGGGTGCTTGCAACTATTGCAAGAAGTTATGCTGAGATGGGTGCTTGCAACTATTGCAAGAAGTTATGCTGAGATGCGTGCTTGCAACTATTGCAAGAAGTTATGCTGAGATGCGTGCTTGGAACTATTGCAAGAAGTTATGCTGAGATGCGTGCTTGGAACAATTGCAAGAAGTTATGCTGAGATGCGTGCTTGCAATAATTGCAAGAACTTATGCTGAGATGCGTGCTTCCAACGATTGCAAGAACTTATGCTGAGATGCATGCTTGCAACGATTGCAAAGAGTTGTGCTGGATGTGTGCTTGCAATGATTGCAAGAAGTTATGCTGAGATGCGTGCTTGCAATGATTGCAAGAACTTATGCTGAGATGCGTGCTTGCAATGATTGCAAGAACTTATGCTGAGATGCGTGCTTGCAAAGATTGCAAAGAGTTGTGCTGGATGTGTGCTTGTAATGATTGCAAGGGAGTTGTGTCGTTGAAGATATGCTTGTAGTGACTGTGAGAAGTTGTACTTCTGTATGTGCTTGCAACAATTGCAGGAGTCTGCACCATTAGAGGTGTGCTTGCAACGATTGCAAGAAAAGAATCTACTGATAGGCGAAAAGAGAAAAGGATAGCAGAAAACTTGAATGTGTAGGAATGGATTGTGACCCTAACTGGATGTAGTTGTGTTTAAGAGTATGAGAAATGTAGCCGATGTGAATCGTTGTGCCGCCGGCGCAACTAGATTCGAATTGGACTGTAGTAGGCATGCAATAAATCCGATACGAATCGGTAGCAGCGTATGTGACATGAACTGATATGAATCGGCGTGTGATGTAGTTGATGCGAACCGTTGTGCCGCCGAAGCGACTAGGTTCGAATCGGAGTGTGATGCGTACAAAATGAATCCGATACGAATCAGTTAGTAGGGTAAATGACAAGAATCTATACGAATCGGTTGAAGGGTAAGTGACATGAACTGATACGAATCGGTGTGAGGAATGCGTTGTGCCGCCGACGCGATTAGTTTAGAATCAGGCTGTAGTAAGTATGTAACGAATCCAATATGAATTTGGTAAGTATAACAGTAAAACAGGCCTGTAACTGGCCGCGTGGTGCAGCGCCATGCGTGACACATTTTTGGGGAAATAACTCTAGGGTTGGCATGTTTGGGGAAATAACGACTGCTTACCAAAGGCTTGAGAACGATTCGTAAGTTCCCGCAGCAGGAACCGATCATACGAAATGGGGAACAAAAGGAACGGAAAATGATTGAACCTGATACAAAAATGGTTACGGATCCTACCTGCAACAGTGAGCAAGACCCGATCGTCAAAACCACGAATAGAGCAACCGCAAAACACACTAAATTCGGGAGAAACAGACTCATGAACACGAAGTGAGCTGGGAAGAGTCGGCCTGTTGACGTAACGAAACGCGCCCTGGAACTGACAAAGCGCATGGGCATTCAGGCCACCATACTGACCTTCATATATATATATATATATATATATATATATATATATATATATATATATATATATATATATATATATATATATTTCATTATTACAAAATTAAATAAATAATTATATATATATATATATATAATTATTTATTTATTTTTGTAATAATGAAATATATATATATAATATATATTACTGATCTTCATATATATATATATGTATGTGTAATATGTGTGTGTATATAAATATATATATTATATATATATATATATATATATATATATATATATATATATATATATATATAATTTTTTTTTTAATAATGAAATATATAAAATAATATTAAGATATTAGTAGTAGTAGTATTTCATCATCATCATCATCGTCAACATATTTAATATATTAAAGAACTGACAGGGGTTCTAATCCCTCTACACTCTATTCAAAAATAAAAAATTTAAAAAAAAAAAAAAGATTTTTCCTTGGGGGCCCCCCCAGGCCACCAGAACTAGTGTCCCCATTGAAAGATTTCCCCCTCTATTACATTTCTGGGGACAATACAAAAAAAACCTTTACCTTTAGTTATACTTTTTATCACATTTTGGATTGGGGTTCATATAACATAAAACTGTATGAAATGTTCTTAATATAAAATAAAATAAATAAATAAATAAATAATATATCAAATAAAATTAATATAGTATTATTATTACTATTATTTTTATTATTTCATTATCATCATATTTAATATATTAAAGAGGATTTATACCAAAAATAAATTGGCTACGTTTGATAATCTTAATCAATAAACCAATTTATATGAATAACCAAACTAAATGATTGTTCTCATAGGCGCCCCTAACCTAATATTCCTATACCATTTTTTTTCTTTAATTTTACAATTCTTGGGTTTTTTATTTATTTATTTATTTTATTATTTACAGTAATATTACTTATTCGCAATGTAAAGTGTAATGAAATAAAGGTCGTTGTTGATGATATTTTGTACTAATGTTTACTCCATTGGAAAACGATGATGAGCTTATTATGCGGTGCTACTTACAATCTTTATTGTATGAACTAAATGAAGTGGGAGGGAAAGGTACAAAGCCTGGTAACTAATGCCAAATCCCCATTATAAAAATAATACTCCACTCCGCTCCTTATTAAAAAAAAAAAATAAAAATGTTGCAATGAATAATTCTCATTAACAACGGCAAATTCAAACAAACTAATTTCTGTGACTAAACAACATCAACCCATAAAATCAAATTAAAAAGTAAATTAAAAAGACATTGGAATTAATTGAAAGGAGAGCGCACGGAAACTTCAATTGCAGACGTTGAAGTGGTGCACCTAAGAGACGCATTGCCTTATTAGAAGGAAACGAGGACGGGGACAAAGCAATACAGAGGGGTGACAGGTACTCTTAATGGGGGTTAAGGTGGATCTATAGCATCAGATAAATGTTTTCATGGTAAAGCGGTATTAAACCCAAAACCAAAAATGTCAAATATATTTCAGCTTTCCCGCCACACAAATCCTTACCTCCCTCCCAACGGTTCTCCTGTGTTGTCACCCTGAGATGCAGAAGATGCATGTCATTGCTGGCTCAGCGTTTTAACCCGTTGCTTCCCGTGTAACACGTATGTGCGGCGGCACAAGGGTGAGCTTTAACACCTCACACACCGCACATATGAGTCACTGGGCAGCAGTGGCGGCTGGTGCTAACCTTTTTTTGGGGGGGCAAACAAGCCCCCCCAGGTACTCACTCACCCCTCTACGCCCCCACCTTCCCCCACAGCCCCTTTGTGAATTTTCTCGGCTCCTTCGGCTTCTCCTGCCGGCCAACCCAATCCGCCTCCTGTCTTGAATGGCTCGGAGGAGAAGCCGGAAGACAACAGCGAATATTGATTTGCTAGCATCACAAGTGGGTGGATTCGGGGGCGCAGTGCTCTGTGAGACTAGGGGGGAGCGGGCGGCACCCCTGCCCCCCTAATAGAATGGCCGCTCCCGCTGGGCAGCCAATGTTTCTTTGCCGAGTTGCTGCTCAGTGTGCGCCCAGCACAAAGACCAAGCTCTCGATCCAGACTAAGGATGGGTAACCGGCAGGACCGCCTCCTTATCATGTGACCATTGTGACAGCCAATCATAGTGGTCGCATGATTACCAAATCTATTGTTCGGGGGCACAGTGCTCTGTGAAACTAGGGGGGGGGGCGGCACCCCTGCGCCCTTAATAGACTGGCCGCTCCTGCTGGGCAGCCAATGTTTCTGTGCCGAGTTGCTGCTCAGTGTGCGCCCAGCACAGAGACCAAGCTCTCGATCCAGACTAAGGATGGGTAACCGGCAGGACCGTCTCCCCATCATGTGACCATTGTGACAGCCAATCATAGTGGTCGCATGATCACCAAATCTTTCCTGCCCCCCGGGCATTCAGATCTTTTTACAGGGATGCTGGGGTAGGCGGGAAGGAGTTAAGTTTGTTCTTTTATGACCTATTGACACACAAGTACACTGGCATAGATGACATAATAGACTGGCTGCTCCTGCTGGGAAGCCAATGTTTCTGCACTGAGTTGCTGCTCAGTGTGTGCCCAGCACAAAGACCAAGCTCTCGATCCAGACTAAGGATGTGTAACCAGCAGGACCGTCTCCATATCATGTGACCATTGTGACAGCCAATCATAGTGGTCGCATGATTACCAAATCTATCGTTCGGGGGCGCAGTGCTCTGCAAAACTAGGGGGGTGGGGCGGCACCCCTGCGCCCTTAATAGACTGGCCGCTCCTGCTGGGCAGCCAATGTTTCTGCCCTAAGTTGCTGCTCGGTGTGCGCCCAGCACAAAGACCAAGATCTCGATCCAGATTAAGGATGTGTAACCGGCAGGACCGCCTCCCTATCATGTGACCATTGTGACAGCCAATCATAGTGGTCGCATGATTACCAAATCTTTCCTGCCCCCGGGCATTCAGATCTTTTTACAGGGATGCTGGGGTAGGCGGGAAGTGCCTGGCTGGTCTTCTGTTGATGGGCGTTGAAGAGTAGGCAGTGTGCCCTGGAACAGCAGGAAGACAGACTGGAAGCTGTATTGGCAGGTGGACTGGAGCTGGAGACTTGCACAGGTCAGGCAATCTGGGTCAGCAACTAACGGGCAGATCAAGTACATGCAGCAGGGAGAAAAGTATTCAGTGGTCAGGCCAGGGTCAGTAACAGCAGCCAGATAGGTGGATGAGCAGAAGGAGCAGGCAGAGACGAAATCCAAAGACAAGGCAGGGGTTGGTGGAGGCAGCTTTCAGACAGAGTTAGGAGCACATCCAGTTCGTAGCAGGAGGTCAACACAAAAATGGATAAATAGGAACTCCAGAAACGTAGTAGACTAAACGGAAATGACTCAAGGCCATAATGCAGCTTAAATAGCCCACCTGTGCACGCTGGTGCACCCATTTGTGCACACGCATGCACACCCGCCAGTTGGCCATGGACAGGGCTTCTTGGTACAGTATTCTTCGCCTTTTCTAACACATGTTGATGAGCGCACGGGCCTCTTCCCCACAACCCTGGCATGGTGGTTGTGGGGATCTGTGGGCAGGGGGCTTATCAAAATCTGGAAGCCCCCTTGAGAGCTACAGCACGGTTGCACATTCCTTGGAGGGGGGTCACATGATGTCCTCCCGTGATCGCACTTCCCGCACGCCCCTGCGGCTTGCATTGGCAGTGATCTGTGATTGCTGTATCCTTCAGACACAGGTGATCACAGATCGGGGTAAAGAGCCAATAACAGCTGCTTTTTACCGTGTGACCAGCTGTGTCCAATCATAGCTGATCACAGTGTAAACAGGATTTGCTGGTTATCAGCAATCCTCTCCTTATGCTGATAGTGAGGAGAGCAGATAAGCAGCAATCCACACAGGGGACACAGTGTTCTGATGATCAGTGTAGCCCAACAGTGCCAACCAGCGCTGCCAATCAGTGCCCAATCAGTGCTGCCTGTTAGTGCCTATCAGTGATCCCTATGAGTGCCACCCTTCATTGCCACCTATCAGTGCTCAAGAGCGCAGCCTATTAGTGACCATCAGTGCCTCCTTATCAGTGCCCATCAGTGCTGCCTATTAATGCCCATCAGTGTCATCTATCAGTTTCCATCAGTTCCGCATATCAGTGCCCATCGGTGCAGCCTATTAGTGCCCATCAGTGCCTCCTCATCAGTGCCCACCAGTGCTGCCAATCAATGCCCATCAATGCTGCCTTCAGTGCCTATCAATGATGACTATGAGTGCCACCCTTCATTGCCACCTATCAGTACTCAACAGACCACCTATTAGTGCCTATCAGTATCGCCCATCAGTGTCTCCTTATCAGTGCCCATCAGTGCCGCCTATTAGTGCCCATCAGTGTCATCTATCAGTGTCCATCAGTGCCGCATATCAGTGCCCATCAGTGCAGCCTATTAGTGCCCATCAGTGCCTCCTCATCAGTGCCCATCAGTGAAGGAGAAAAATTATTTATTTACAACATTTTGTACAAGAAAGAAAAACTTATTTTTTTCAAAATTTGTGGACTTTTTAGTTTGTTTAGCAAAAAATAAAAAAAAACCCAGTGGTAATTAAATACCACCAAAAGAAAGCTCTATTCGACCCAAAAAAATAATGCAAATTTTGTTTGGGTACAGCATTGCATGACTGCGCAATTGTCATTCAAAGTATGACAGTGCTGAAAATTGGCCTGGTCAGGAACGTGGTGAATGTGTCCGGTAGGTAAGTGGTTAAAAATAAGGAGATAAATATACCTCAACTCTGCATCTTTGCTTCTGTGTATTGAGTCTCTGGCTCATTATATAGTTGAACCCAGGCACCCTATCCTAGTCAACTGATGTTTTATAGCATTTATATACATACTTAGGCTTATGTTGTCAGACCATATTTTTGGGTTGTGCGATTGCACCCTTCTCACCAGTGATCATCTTCTAGGGGTGCACTGAATGGGTTTTTTGGTGCCGAAACTGATACCGAAAACGAAAAATACACTAGGCCGAAAACCAAAACCGATACCAAAACTGACCCATACCGAAAATGACTGTTTTAAAGAAAATATTTTTATAAAGGAGATGGTCAGAGACTGGGAACATGGTAGAGGAGATTGTCAGAGACTGTGAAGCAGGGTGGTGGCAGCATCATGCTGTGGGGGTGTTTTTCAGCTGCAGGGACAGGATGACTGGTTGCAATCGAGGGAAAAATGAATGCGGCCAAGTACAGGGATATCCTGAAAGAAGAATATGGACAAACTAGCCTTGGTGAGAGAGGTAAAGAAAAATCCAAAGATCACTGTGGCTGAGCTCCAGAGATGCAGTCGGGAGAAAGTTGTAGAAAGTCAACCATCACTGCAGCCCTCCACCAGTTTGGGCTTTATGGCAGAGTGGCCCGACGGAAGCCTCTCCTCCGTGCAAGACACATGAAAGCCGCATGGAGTTTACTAAAAAACACCTGAAGGACTCCAAGATGGTGAGAAATAAGATTCTCTGGTCTGATGAGACCAAGATAGAACTTTTTGGCCTTAATTCTAAGCAGTATGTGTGGAGAAAACCAGGCACTGCTCATCACCTGTCCAATACAGTCCCAACAGTGAAGCATGGTGGTGGCAGCATCATGCTGTGGGGGTGTTTTTCAGCTGCAGGGACGGGACGACTGGCTGCAATCGAGGGAAAGATGAATATGGCCAAGTACAGGGATATCCTGGACGAAAACCTTCTCCAGAGTGCTCAGGACCTCAGACTGGGCCGAAGGTTTACCTTCCAACAAGACAATGACCCTAAGCACACAGCTAAAATAACGAAGGAGTGGCTTCACAACAACTCTGTGACTGTTCTTGAATGGCCCAGCCAGAGCCCTGACTTAGACCCAATTGAGCATCTCTGGAGAGACCTAAAAATGGCCGTCCACCAATGTTTACCATCCCCCCTAACAGAACTGGAGAGGATCTGCAAGGAGGAATGGCAGAGGATCCCCAAATCCAGGTGTGAAAAACTTGTTGTATCTTTCCCAAAAAGACTCATCAAAAGGGGCTTCTACTAAATACTGAGCAAAGGGTCTGAATACTTAGGACCATGTGATATTTCAGTTTTTCTTTTTTAATAAATCTGCAAAAATGTCAACAATTCTGTGTTTTTCTGTCAATATGGGGTGCTGTGTGTACAATATGGGGTGCTGTGTGTACAATATGGGGGGCTGTGTGTACAATACGGGGGGCTGTGTGTACAATATGGGGTGCTGTGTGTACAATATGGGGTACTGTGTGTATAATATGGGGTGCTGTGTGTACAATATGGGGGGCTGTGTGTACAATATGGGGTACTGTGTGTACATTAATGAGGAAAAAAATGAACTTAAATGATTTTAGCAAATGGCTGCAATATAACAAAGAGTGAAAAATTTAAGGGGGTCTGAATACTTTCCCTCCCCACTGTATACATACTCTATCAAATTAACACAAATTAATTATTATAACAATATATGAACACCTTAATACCCAATCAACACATGGAATCTGTTTGGCATCTAATGTAAACTTAGTAAACTTCATAAAGGAGACATATATTGATAATAAACAATTGGAATCCATCTGACATTTTTTAATGTTAGGACTTTTTGGAATCCCCTTTTGATGCACTGATATCATTGGGAATTTGCTGCAGGTGTTGGCCTCCCTTACCCTTTGAGGGTGTCCTCAGCTGGGGGTTGAGGGGAGTAGTCGGCACCTGCAGCCTATTAGTGGAATTTCTGGAAGCCCTATAAATAATCTTATGCCGGCCATACACGGGTTCGAATTTCGTAAGAATTTTCTTTCGAAAACTGCATCTAAGAATTTCCGTACGAATTTCGCACCACTAGTGGGGCTGCAACAACGGCCGATTTTTGTGCGGAAATCAAATTTGAGGAATCGGACATGTTGGACATTTTTTTAAAAAACGAACAATTTTCTAATCAATGACCGTGCGAGAAATGTAATAAGAAAAGAAAATTTACGGAGAGAAAAGAAGATTCCCGCCCACGAAAATTCTTTTCTGTAGCAACATGAGGTGAAATTGAAGGCTTGGTCGGCCGAATTTCGAAAATCAATGGTGGCGCCATCGGATCACAAAAAAAAAACAAAAAAAAGAAAATTAGTTCGAAATTCGACCTTGTATGGCCTGCCTTAGGCGGCATGTGGATCAAGACAGGATCCCATACACCCCTGAACCTCTATAGTCATTCAGGGCTTTTTTTCTCAGAGAAAAGGTGCAGGAACTCAACCATGCCCGCCACACACACATACCTGCCAAATGGCATCAAATAGTAGCTCTTCCCTGTGCATACAACCCCTCCCTCCACTGCCCTCATCTTCTCCCCCCTCCTTAAAAGCTCCACCACCTGTCATATGTCTTACCTTTGTTGCAAACTTAGGCTGAAGCACCTATCTGGCTGTTGTACCTCCCAGCATACTATACTCTGCTACAGTCACTTGCATGGAGATCATGCAGTAGGAGCATCAACAACTGGTCACCAGGGAAAAAATGAAGACCACAGAGGGTGCAGTCTACCACGCACCCTCTCCTGCCCATGACTTCACTGAACCCTGGGCACCTGTTCTGTATCTCCCTTGTCCCTGTCCGGCACTCAGTGGGGTCTGTGCAGGAGATCTGACCTGTGGGAGCTACTGGGAGATGAGCTATCACTTGTAAACGCAGAAGCTGGACTTCAATGTTACCAAGTGATAGTGGTGAGCAGGGAGCAGAAGACCTGAACCAGAGGTGGTGGAACTGAGTTCCCCCTAGTTCCTGCTGAAAAAAAGCCCTGCACACAACACATCCACTCAACTCATACCCTTCACCCTTCACTTTTTTTCCTTTCACACAGGTGTTGGCCTCCCTTACCCTCTGAGGGTGTCCTCAGCGTGACTGCTTGTAAGTTGCATCGGATCGACCTTTTCCTCCTTTGGGACACGAATGGGGCATGGACCCTCTGGGATTATCCAACGGTTTTAAAATTTCTGGTCGGGAGATCTCTCTTTTCATCTCTTTGTGGTAACTATATCTTGTAAATATGAAATTCAATACATGTTGGAATGTCTCCTTCTTTTGAGATACTAAATATATCTCTTTATAGCAAACCAACCCCCTGAAGAAAACCATACGGGTCGAAACGCGTCGGGGCATCTTCACAACAGACCAATGATATGTGATGCTGTAACTTTGTGTTTGCTTTCCGTAAATGTGAAATGTTTTTGTTACCCCCTAACCAGATTATACTGTTTCATACGGCAACATGCTATTGACCCCACATGTCTCCAATAAAATATTTTTATGTAGTCCGTTTCTGAATTGCCTGCATTGCTGTTTTAAAGCCCCCTGGGGGAACTTACCCATGTTACGTGTAATAAAAAGTTATTTACTCTTCTCAAGACCTCCTACTCTCAAGCTCCTGTAATCTCCTCCTCCCATGCTCGTCTCCAGGATTTCTCCAGAGCCTCTCCCATCCTCTGGAACTCGCTACCTCCACCAGTCCGGCTATCCTCTTGCTACCTTCAGGCAATCCCTGAAAACTCAAATCTTCATGGAAATCCTATCACGTCTCCAAATAATCTTTTACCACTTCCATCAGCTCATTCCCCACAGTTACAACCTTTTGTACCACCTGCCCCACCCTATTAGATTGTAAGCTCTTCTGAGCAGGGCCCTCTTAATTCTCTTGTACTGTATTTTATTGTATTATAACTGCATTGTCTCCCTTTTATATTGTAAAGCTCTGCGTTAGCTGTTGGCGCTATATAAATCCTGCATAATAATAATAATAATAATAATAATTGAAACAAGAAGAAGAAGGAGAAAGTAAAAAAATGTAATTAAGAAAAAAAAAGTAAAAAAAATAAAAAATAAATGCAACAAGTAAAAAAAAAAAAAAATGTAAAAAAGTATAAAAATATAAATCACACAGGTTCTCTTGGGCATACATTGTGAATGAGCGGGTTTTTTAACTTACCATCATTTGTTTTAATAAAAAATTGTTTGCATTAAATTGAATAAAAAAATGAAAATTAAATAAAAATAAATAATAAAATAAATAATAAATAAAAAAATAAAAAAAAACAACAAAAAAAACAGCCCTCCAAAATCTTCAGCACCAGGTCCATGATGCTCTTAATCTGGCCCTGCCCAAAGGTGTGAAGAACCCTCCTTTTAGATTTATTGGGGTTGATACAGAGACTGTGCACTTTGCAAGTGAAGTTGCTCCAGAGCTTAGAAAATGTACTAAACCTCTGTGGACGTCCATCATCCAATCCTGTTCAAGCAAAAAGGCTGTTTTTGTTTATTTTCCTTGCATGTGATTGGGTATTCTTTGATATAATAATAATAATAAAAAGAAGAAGAAGAAGAAGAAGAAGAAGAAGAAGAAGAAGAAGAAGAAGAAGAAGAAGAAGAAGAAGAAGAAGAAGAAGAAAGTAAAAAATGTAATTAAGAAAAAAAAGTAAGAAAATAAAAAACAAATCAACAAATAAAAAAAAAAAAAATGTAAAAAGTATAAAAAACCAAATCACACAGGTTCTCTGGATATACAGTGTGAATGGGCAGTTTGTTTAACTTGCTTTCATTTGTTTTAATAAAAAAATGTTTGCATTTCTTTGGATTAAAAAAAAAATAAAAAATGAAAATTAAATAAAAATAAATAATAAAATAAATAATAGAAAATAAATAAAATAAATAAAAAATTTAATTAAAAAAACGGCCCTCCAAAATCTTCAGCGCCAGGCCCATGATGCTCTTAATCCGGCCCTGCCCAATGGTGTGAAGAACCCTCCTTTTAGATTTATTGGGGTTGATACAGAGACTGTGCATTTTGCACGTGAAGTTGATCCAGAGCTTAGAAAATTACCTCTGTGGACTTCCATCATCCAATCCTGTGCAAGCAAAGAGGCTGTTTTTGTTTATTTTTCTTGCGTGTGATTGGGTATTCTTTGATATAATAATAATAATTAGAAGAAGAAGAAGAAGAAGAAGAAGAAGAAGAAGAAGAAGAAGAAGAAGAAGAAGAAGAAGAAGAAGAAGAAAGTAAAAAAAATGTAATTAAGAAAAAAAAGTAAAAAAAAAAAAAAATGCAACAAAAAAAAAAATGTTAAAAAAGTATAAAAAAATAAATCACACAGGTTCTCTGGATATACAGTGTGAATAAGCGGTTTGTTTAACTTACTGTCATTTGTTTTAATAAAAAAATTGTTTGCATTTCTTTGAATTAAAAAAAATAAATAAAACATGAAAATTAAATAAAAATAAATAATAAAATAAATAATAAAAAATAAATAAAACAAATACAAAAATTAAATAAAAAATACAGCTCTCCAAAATCTTCAGCACCAGGCCCATAATGCTCTTAATCCGGCCCTGCCCAATGGTGTGAAGAACCCTCATTTAGATTTATTGGGGTTGATACAGAGACTGTGTACTTTGCAAGTGAAGTTGCTCCAGAGCTTAGAAAATGCACTAAACCTCTGTGGACTTCCATCATCCAATCCTGTGCAAGCAAAAAGGCTGTTTTTGTTTATTTTCCTTGCGTGTGATTGGGTATTCTTTGAAAAAGGAAGCTTTGCCTCATTTGCTAAGCTCTGGAGCCAACTGCCCCTTGCAGAGTGCACCGTCTATTTGCCTTTTAGTAAATCAACTCCATTGATTTCTGCTGTCTAAGCCAGACACATTTCCAGTGCATATGGTGTGAATGGGCCCTAAACCCCACCATTGGAGCGCCACACAAATATAAGGGGCCAGTGGATGGCTCCGCCCTCTAGGCTCCACCTATATCTAAAATATCACTTTTTAAGCTTATGAAGATTTTTTTTTTTTCCTGCAGCTGAGTACAACCTGTCATTTTAATTTGTCAGAAGATGAGTTCTGTGCCCAACAGGTAGGAAATCCTGAAAAGTACCGATCAGGCTTTTCTCTTCTTCTTCGTCAAGAGCCGTTATTTACATTTTACTACCGAAAATACCTTGTTGGGCTGAGAATAAGGACTCGGCGGTAATGAGCAGAGATGGCGGCTGCGATATAACAAGCCGCTCTCCCTTGATTGAATTATGCAGGGAGTTGATTGTATCTTCCACCGGCATTCACTGATGTATCTGCAAATTGAAATCTGTGTTTGACTTTTCTTTTCATATTTTGTTGTGCGGAATGTAGTGATTTTTTTTTTCCCCCAGTGATTGGAAGCTCTCCAGGTCCCAGCGATCGCTTTATGTTATCCCGAGGTCGGAAAAGATAGATACACTATATTGTCAAAAGTATTGGGACACCTGCCTTTTTACACACACATGAACTTTAATGGCCTTCCAGTCCGTAGGGTTCAATATTGAGTTGGCTCCACCCTTTGCAGATATAACAGCTTCAACTCTTCTGGGAAGGCCGTCCACAAGGTTTAGGAGTGTGTCTATGGGAACGTTTGACCATTCTTCCAGAAGACCATTTGTGAGGTCAGGCACTGATGTTGGTCTCCCAGTCTCCGCTCTAATTCATCCCAGGGCAGTCAAGTTCCTCCACCCCAAACTCGCTCATCCATGTCTTTATGGACCTTGCTTTGTGCACTGGTATGCAGTCATGTTGGACCAGGAAGGGGCCATTCCCAATCTGTTCCCACAAAGTTGGGACGATGAAATTGTCCAAAATGTCTTGGTATACTGACACCTTAAGAGTTCCTTTCACTGGAACTAAAGGGCCAAGCCCAACCCCTGAAAAACAACCACCACACCATAATCCCCCCCTCCACCAAATGATTTGGAGGGGAGGCCCAATACTTATGGCAATATAGTGTGGATGAGCGTGTTTGTGGTGGAGGAACTTGATTGGCCAAGGGTTAAGGAAGTACATTCCCTAAGGTTTCTCTCACTCTGGCCTTTACTCACAGTGCCTGGTGCACTTGGATGCCTTTCTCCAGTACCAGTCAGTTCCTGTACTGTACTACTGAGAGCCTCCAGGCCAGATCCTCAATGAACTTGCTCCAAACTGCTCTCAGCAACTTTAGGAATAGGTACCTCAGCTAAGACCTTTTTGGCCTCCTGCAGACTTCAGCTAAGTGACCCAGAGGGTCACAGCCCTCCAGGCTTGCTCTTCTCTACCAGCACCAGGACCCTGCTGTTCCAGACCCCAGCCTATTTATCCACACCTCGTCCACCCCACTGATCATTCTCCTTCCCAAGGACTGTCCGTGACTGTATAAATATGCAATTTCAGGGTCTGCCTCTTCCAACCCACTAAATTCTAGAACTCACAAGACCCCTTTAAAAATAAGGGGGCCCCAGATACCACCTACCCCCCCAGGTAAGTAATAGGTACAGGCCTCTATTCACTCACAGGAAAAATGTAATCTATAAATAAAGACACCAAAAGTCCTTTAAAAAAAAAATAAAGATCCCGAAAATGTCCAAAAATGTATGTAATGGGGCTGATCTGAGGTTTGATGTTTATGCATTGGGGGATCTGAGGTCTAAGGTTTATATATTGGAGCTGATCTGAGGCTTGACGTTTATACATTAGGACTAATCTGAGGTCTAAGGTTTATGCATTGGAGCTGATCTGAGGTTCAACATTATTGGAGCTGATCTGAGGTTTGATGTTTATGCATTGGGGCTGATCTGATATTCAACGTTCATATATTGGAGCTGATCTGAGTTTTGATGTTTATGCATTGTGGCTTGTAGACAGTTGCAGTCTATTTTCTCCACCGCAGGTGGCGCCCTTCCACTGTGGCACTGCAGTTGGAGAGGAAGCCGAGAGAAACATGGTTCCTCTATGGTTTCCTATGTCACTGGGAAAGCTATCCCATTGGATGCTGTGGCTCCATGTGACTCTAGCAGCCATCTTAGGTCAAGCCGATCCTTTTTAAGGCCCTGGCTCCCAAGTTTGGTGCACATTTTGTGAGTGGGTAGAGAAGGGACTCTAGCGAAAGGTTGCTGATGAGGAGGGAAAATGTAGGGCTTGCAACTTCTCTGGTTGGGGGCACGAGACGGCCAGGCTGCATTCTTACCCTTCTCTACAGATGCTGTCAGTTTGTCTGAACCCTGCTCCCTACATGCTGTTGGGCCTGTGAGTGTTCCCAGCTGGGCTGTTTATGTATTGGGGTTATTCTGAGGTTTGACATTTATGTATCGGAGCTGATCTGAGGTTATTTGTTAATGCATTGGAGCTGGTCTGATGCTTTATGCTTTGGGGCTGACCTGAGGTTAGAAGTGCATGCATTGGGACTGAAGATGTAGCAGTTAACTAATAATCACCAGTATATTATGAATACAGTAGCGTGTTGCAGTCTTAGTTTGTTTTCAGTTTATAGATGTACTGCTCATGGCAAGTTAAGCAAATAATTATTATTATATATTAATGTAGCACCCTGGTATTTAGGCAGGGTTGCTCACAAATTTAGTCTGCCAGGTAGTAAGTGTCCTGGCTAATTGTTAGAAGATCCACTAAGTTTTCCCGAAATCTGGGTTTGCTGCACTTCTCTCTTCTGTCACTGGGTGGCACTGTAACATTGGATTAACATAGGGGAAAAGTGAAGCCAGGCTATGAGTGGATGGGTTGTCTCTGCCAATTGACAAGGGTCTTTAGCCCTTGGCCTGCTGGGAGAGCCTATTTATTTAGGTGGAGTCCAGTGATCGCTGTTCTGTGCCACCTGGACGGCTGTCTGGGTGGACGCGTGTTAAAATGCAACGGGTTGCTAGGCCAGAAGCTTGAGGCCTATCCCGGGAGTACCTGGCTGCTAGGCTGTCTGAGGCCTATCCAGGAGTAGGAGAAGCAGCGTGGGGTTGGGACTTCAGGCCTGGAGTCCAACTAAGTTGCTGAGGTTCAGCCAGACTGGGAACCAAGTTGTTGCTATCGGGAACAATCATTGCGGTTGCCAGCGGCAATCACGGATCGAGGCCAGAGGTGAAAGGGAAGCTGTCGCCACTAAGGGACCATCTCTCCTGTTATTAGAGGCCAGTTTATGGAAGCCTGAAAGAAGTACCAGAGCAGCTTTTTTCACTAGCCGGGTACGGTGAAGAAGTGGCAAGGCTTCAGCAAGTGCCAAGCCAGGGACCCAGCTGGTTAGCTGGGTGACGCTTGAGGATTATACAGCGGGTTAGCTGTGGAAGAGCTCAGGGGATCCAGTGATGACTGGGATCTTGAAGTCTAGTGAGAGGCCAGGAGCTCAGTGAGTGAATATCTACAGTGGAACACTGTGAGATGTAAGAGAAGGTTTATACCAAGTTACTGTGAGTTACGTGTATGGATCTCTATTGACCGTTGCAAGTTCAATTGACATAGGAGACAGCAGTTCTACAAACACAGTGGTCGTATCCGACTGGAAGGCCCTCAACCTGTATAGCTGTCTGCCGATTTGTCTTGGAGTCTGCCAAATACCATTGCACCTGCCTAAGGGTGTCCTGGCCCTAAACCTCTCTCCCCCAGTTCTTGTTAAGAGACAATAAATCTCTTCTGTTCGCATCCAATAGTGACTGGCGCCCAATTATTTCATCTTGCATTACACCCACTATGCCTAGTAACCCACTCTACAAGGAAGGATGTCGGCTCTCTCTCATTCTGGAGGTCACCATTAGGCCTTTGGAGGCCAGGGCCAGCGCTGCATTAATTAATGAGAATAACTTGACATTAGTAGGACAACTGTGAGTGTAAAAATTGAAAACAAACCAAGGCTGCAACGCACTATTGTTCCCCATAGTGCTTGTGAACGTTTAATGTGGAAAAGGTTGTTGATTTCTGACTTACATATTATCGGTGACCCTTTTTTCTGTAGCTTCATTAATGATATACAGACAATGTTACATATGAGGACTGCTTTTGCACGTCTTCAGAATTATAGTAGTCCCATTCATCAACTCTGACTCATTTTATGGTTGATAACCACTTTTTCCTGCAATGCATTTAAGGATATTACATTACAGTAAGTAGGGCAAGAGTATAATTACAAAACAACAACATATTTCTCAAAGCTTGGTCATCTTCCCAGGCAACCCTTTCCATGGAGTCTTCAGTATATGTTCCTTAGTATGCAGGTGATTAAGCTGTAATTGTTTCTTAGTGAAAGAATCTGTGAAGTGGAGAGTGAAATACGTGATAATTGGGGAAGATTGAAGATGGAGCACGAGGCATGATGTGAAGAAACTGCATGAATGTAGCCAAACCAGAAGTAAAGATGGCTCCCTGGTTCTAGGCCGTTAGATAGAGTCAGAGAGGATTGGGCTCCATGAGAAGGATGTTTAAGACCTCCTGGACTGGGAAATAAGTCCCAGGGGTGAAGGCAAGAGTCAAGAGGCAAGAGAGAGATGAGGTTGAGTCTAAAGGCCCGTACACACGAGCGGACTTTTTGACAACAAACATGCAAATTAGTTGTTTTAAGGCAACATCCGACCGTGTGTACGCTCCATCGGACAAACTTTTTCAGTTTTCATCGGACTTTTGTTGGCTGTGCGAATGTTCATACTTTCCGGCAACAAAAGTCCGATGGAGCAAAGTCTGATCGTGTGTGCACAAAACCATCAGACTTTTGTACAAACACGCATGCTCAGAACCAATGCAAAAGATCAGACAACAATATAGAAGTTGACCAAAGGGTGGCGCCAGAGAATTGAACGTCCTCTTTTTGAAGTGTCGTCAGCACGTTGAAACGTCACTACGTTCGTGTTTTTTGCCGAAAAAGTCCTGCCGTGTGTATGCTTAATTAGTTTACGGCCAACGCCCTTTGTACAACAATCCACGGGAAAGTTTGTACAAAGTCCGATCGTGTGTACGAGGCTTTAGATGTACTGAGGCACAGTATGTAAGTGTAGCACTAACTCACGGTGGAGCTGTTGGTTTAAGCGGGTCTGTTACCTTCACTCTGCTTCCCTCTGTTTCACCGGCACCGGGTTTAGGGGTTCCGTTGAGTTTACTTCTGGACGACACACGCACCAACACTGGAGTACGTTTTCAATGCTTTATTAAACAAACGACTTAGTAGGTAGCAGGAAAGAGGTGGAAAGGAAACTTGCAGAAGAAACTCAAATATTCTCTGAAAGGGTTCTCTTGGCAAAAGGTCTTGGTATAATTCAAATACCATTTGAAATGCGCTCCCCTCGTGGGACACACTCCTTGCTCGTCTGGATAGGCCTCTCTCACCGGTCTAGCAGCCAGTACGCAGCACGATTCAAAGTCTCTGCCACAGACTTGTTTGGGAACAAAATCCGTACAATCCTCTGCCACAGGATGTATAGATTTGCTGTAGTGAAAGTCAGTCACAGTGCTTGAACCTTTAAGCCGAGCTGGCAACACTATGCTGTATAGTTACTTTTGGATACGTCCTGCACCCGAGTCACCAGGCCCCTCTATAGACCAGCATGCGGCGTGATCTCCCCAAGATGGGTCCTCCCCTGGGATCTCCTCGGTTGTCCAGCTTCGTCACACAGGACCGACAGCTCAGGACCATTCCTCGGCCGCGGTGGTAGGCTCCAGACAAGCCTCTGGATCCACCCCTGCGCCGCTGTATCATGGGCTTTCCGGACGGAGGACCACGAGGTAGCTCCTTAACGCATAACTGTCGGCCAGGAGGGCCAGCAGGTGGCTGTAAAATGGACCCCAAAATATGGCGTCTGTCCCATAAATACCCTCGCCCAGAATGCAACTCGGAGGACCACCTCCACCGAGTGTGCCTCCGGGACAGAGGAGCATCCATACGCTTGAACACGTTGCCTTTCCAACCCTGACCAGTGGTAACAGCGACACCCACCGATCAGCATGGAAACACCCACAACGTCAACGCCAAGCTGGAACAGAGGCAAACTTTTAACCTTCCTAACACACAATTTACTAAATTTACCTAACATGCAGTAGATTGCAAATCTACCAGCGCTACATAAGTGTATAGCTTCCAACTCCCTGATTTTGAGGGACTGTCCCTGATTTGAAACAGTCCCTCTGTCCCCCTTTCCTCCTCATTGCCCCCTCATTTTGGCCTGATCTATATAGTTGTGTAGCGGTACCCCCATAGGGGTTGCTGAAAGTTGTGGTCCACCTGTCACCCTGCCCATCCCGGCTTTCCCTTCCCAATCACCTTGGAGACCATGAACAGTTCAGATGTTTGTTTTGTTATTTTATTGAGGGATTTGAACTTGGATCAGATATTGATAGGAATATATGGGATTCCCAGTAGAATGGTTGATTGTTTTTTTAATTAGTTGGGACACTATATACACTTTAAAACTCCAGTCTCCTTCAGTACCACACTTGCTTGCAGACTGTTTCTCTCCTGCATAACACTTCACTTCCAGGTACATCTAGCACATGGTTAGGCCCAACACGTGACTCAGATGGGCCCTAGAAATTGCCATTTTGCAGGCAGGGACCTTTAATGTAGCAGAAAGTCTCTAATGCTAGCTGACCCTTTGGTGGACTACTGCTCCCATCAATCCCTCTTTAGGACCTGCCAGCCCCCCTGGCTGCAGCTGCCCAACTCCACTGCTTGTGACATTGCAATCCTCACTGGCTCCACACCCAGTTCTGACTGTTTCCTCCCAGTGCTCTTTGGCATGCCTCTTCAGTCCTCCCGACTGCACATGTCATTCACCAGCCCTCTAGGCTGCACACACCGGTGGTTCCCTCCTGAAGACTTGCCCTGAAGTACTAGCGCCCGCCGTCCTCTCTGACTCCTCTTTGTGCCTCCTGTTCAGATCCTTCATGTGTTCTTGAGGGGATCTGTCCTGCACCCGAGTCCCAGGCCCAAGGTCACCCCTCAGAATGGGGAGCGCCCTCAAAGGCCCCGACAGCCTAGCACTCCATCCTCAGTTCTTCCACCCGACAACTCCTCCCCAGCTGGGCTGACTCTTGGTATTTAAGGAGGCCTGCCCATTGCCAATCCAATTTGGGGATTGGTCAGGGCTCCTTAAAACACCCCAGGCAGCTCCATCCCTCTTCCCCTCCTCTCTTCTAGAATCTTCTAGAAGCCAGAGGGAGGTAAACGAGAAGTGATACTATCTGTGAGTCACCAGCCTACTCTAGGCCACTCCCAGCCCACACAGATCTAAACAAACAGGCCTAGCTTCCAGCTAAGCCTGCCTAAGTGTACCTGCACTCACCAAAAATCTGAACTCTAGCACCTACCCAAGTAGAGGGTGCTACAGTTGTATATAAAATGCACTTTTTATCTTTTAAAAAAGTGTTTTTCCAGCGCTAAACCTTTCATCCAATTTCTAAATTGCTGCATTTGTAAATTCCAAAAGCCAGAATAAAGGAATTGTCATGGTAAAAAAAAAAAAAAGCACTTGTGGGGTTAACTAATTTTTTTTGCATAATTTTTCTTTCTTTAAGAGGGCATAGCAGGGTGTGTGCCCTATGCCTACAAACTGATAGCTGTCACTCATTCCCATCTCAAAAAGTTGGGAGGTATGTAAGTGGGCAAGAGTATAGTGTAAAAAACAACATAGTTCTTTGTGCTTGATCATCTTCCCAGGCAACCCTTTCCATGGAGTCTTCAGTAAAAGATCCTTAGAATGCAGATGAGTGAAGGTTCATTGTTTCCTGGTGAAATAATCTATGAAGTGGGGAGTGAGGGTTGTGCTGGTTTAAGGAGATGGAAGATGGGACAATAGGTATGGTATGAAGAGGCTGCATAAGTGTAGCCACACCGGAAGAGCTTTTAGCACCTTGCATAGAGTGAGAGAGGATTGGATTCTAGGGGAAAGATGTGTGAGACCTCTTGGACTGAGAACTAAGGATGTGAGGGCACCCTTCAGAGCAAAGGTGGGAATGTGCTGAGAAGGAGACATCAGAATAAAAATGTGCATGTGCTAAGAAGAAGATCTGATATACTATACTTGCCAATACTATACATGGCCCTGCTCATGAACACGGGGATGCGCATAGGCAAATTCCCATGTGCGTTGGTGCACTGGCACACGTTCATGAACACTTACACATTCATGCACACTTGTAACCGGAACTGGCGTCAAACACCCTATATATAAGGACAGTGGCAGTAGCCAGAGATTGCTGGATAATCTTCATATACCAGTATTCTTTGCTCCTGCTTATCCTGTATTCCTTATACTTCCTCTTACGGACCCAAATTGCCTCTGGACCATCTTGTTGTCTGCCTCTTGGTTGGACCCCAGCTTGCTCAAAGGACTCTGCCTCTCCTGACTAACCGTGTATGACCCTGGCTTGCTCCTCTGACTATTCTCCTGCCTTTTCTGCCTGATTCCTGTGTATGACATTGGCTCTGTTCCTGCCTACCCCCTGAGTAGTCTCTTCATGTATGACCTTGTCTTCCATCCTGACTACGCTTCTTCTGTCTGGTTCTGCCAGTATGAACTCTTTCCTGCCATGGGTGCCATCTCACTTGTGGTCACTGTCTTGGTCCTGATACAACTCCAAGGGCAACAGTGGTCCTGCCATCAGTCCTGACAGATCTTGTGGACACCCCTGCAAGCAACCTCCAGTAGATCAACCCAAATGTGCTTGTGCTTTTTTGAGACTTGTGCTTCCTGTTCTCACCTCTAGGGGTGCTCAACGCTTAGCCACAAGGGAAGGCCTCTCATCTATTTGGCCTCCAACCAGGTACATGACAAAGGGGGTGAAGACCAATCCGTGTTTGTAGAAAGAGATAGGGTTAAATCTCAGATTTTCCCACTCAGGGAACCTGCATGCAGGCCTATCTGAAATCTTACAGTATAACTGAGGGCAGCAGTTTTTAGGTTTGAATAGAGTGGATTTTTTCAGTGCTTGGTCATCTTTCTTTTCTATGGACTCTTCAGTATATGTAAATTTCTTAGTGCTAGGTACGGTGTGAAGATGCTGCATGAGTGTGGTCACAGTGGAAGAGGTAAAGATGACTCCTTAGTTCTAGGCCCTTGAATGCGGTCAGAGAGAACTGGACTCCAGGAAGAGGATGTGTGAGACCTCCTGGACTGAGAAGCAAGGTGAGAACGGCGATACGTGTTTGTAGAGAGATGAGTTTGAAACAGATGTTTCCACTCCGAGAACCTGCTGGGGCATAGCTGGGGTCCACTAGCTGAGAGTACGGCCCTGGAAATTCTCAGAACTATGAAACTGGTTTAAGTTCTGAAGATGCGTATGAAATTTCCTTCTTTACTTCACATATGGCACTCTGACCTCAACTTTGATAATATCGAACCTGTGATGTCAGAGAACCTCTAACATTTATTACTATATCCATAACTATAGTTATATAATAACTTGAGGTACAATAGAGTGGTGGTAAGTAAGGAAGTATGCAAAAAAATGGCAACCACCCAAACCTATAAGTGGCCTTTACAATAAGGAACAGATTAAATGGCAACGCATGTAAAAAAAACAAACAAAAAGTTCCCAGGTCACTTACCAGCTAGCCTGCAACAAACCAAATTGACCCTATCTAACAGTTCACATTAAAAACAAAGGGTTTAGTTTGCACACATTTGCAAATACATGCATAAGCTGCAGAGGCCACGTCACAGCACCCTAATGTACTGCAGTCCTAACTCTATCAATTGAGAAAAATTGGAGCACATTTATAATAATAGACAGATTAAGGCCAGCTATGCCTAAAGGGAGCCCACCCCTCCTTAAAAGTACGCACTGGACACCCAACAATAGCACAATGCAGCGAAGGGATCATCCCCTCACCAAATAACCAACGGTACAAAGTAGGAAGAATGCCCCTTACATTGGTGGTCAGTGGGAAGAATGCTCCTTACATTGGTGGCCATTGTGTACAATTTTTCTTACATTGGTGGTCATTGGGTAGAATTCTCTTCACATTGGTGGTCAGTGGGAAGAATGCTCCTTACATTGGGGGTCATTAGGAAGATTTTCCCTTACATCGGTGGTCATTGGGAAGAATTCTCCTCACATTGGTGGCCAGTGGTAAGAATGCTCCTTAAACTGGTGGTCAGTAGGCAGGACAGCCATCAGAAATTTTTGGGCCACATGCACAGCTTTAGGCCCCCCCCCTAGCCTGACCACCAACATTCCCCAGGGCTTTCCCATGGGCCATCCTACCCGAATACGCACACCGGCCACCCCACCTGTACTCAATCAGCCCCCCTCTATCCTGTATATATGTCAGCCCCCCCCCACATGCCTGTATAAATAACACCCCACACACACACACCTGTATACAGTGGCGGCTGGTGCTCAAACTTTTCGGGGGGCACAAACAAACTGAAAAATTCTGAAAAAAAGACATCAATTGTAGCCTCACTGTGCCCATCAAATGCTGCCACTGTGCCCATCAAATGCAGCCACTGTGCCCATCAAATGCTGCCACAGTGCCCATCAAATG